>PVIH01018623.1:0-37899 GCA_004025045.1 Sigmodon hispidus
TTGTCTTATCACCCAGCTGAGCTCAGATTCCTGATAGATAATCCTCCTGCCTTGGCCTCCCAAGTACTAGAATTCAGATGTGTACCACCATTCCAGCCTGCATTGATTGGTATATTTCTGATATCTCTTTTAATTTATATAGTTCCCTCCTTCTGTGCCATGTATTTGTTGGGGAAAAGGATTCTTGGACCTGGAATATCTCATATTCTGTGCTGTGGATTACTGGTTGTAACACTCTAACACCTTGCGTATCTCTCATGCTTGTTATAATCTTGCAGCTGGTGTAGAGGCTTGATTAGATGGAAGGTGAATTTTGGAAAGGTTTCTTCCCAGGCAACAACAGTATTAGCATCCCAGTGGGCTGCACAGTGTGGCTCCTCCCTCCACTTGCAGCGCTGTCAAGATCGGCCAGTGTGACCCATTGAATAAAAGCCCCGTGAAGTCTGAAGCAGCAGCACTTGTAGCATCTAGTCATATGCACTGTGTAATTTCCCTAACCTGCAAACCTTCAGCCCTACAGGCAGTCCCTGACTGCCAGAGGGCTCGCTTGTGCTTCAGCTGCACTCTGCTTGGCTCCTGCCTGTAGAGCACACACTCATGGCTCCCTGGCGTGAAGTTTGCTTAAGGTCATGTTACAAGTAAATGAGCGCGGTCGTTTAAAATCAGAGAGTTGTTACATGAAAAATTAACAATAAAATACTGAGAAATAAATAAGGTAGGATCGAACTAAGATCAAGCTGAACAAAAATCATAGTAACAATAGTGTTGAATTGTTAGGAATAAATCAATACTATTGTCCTGGAGACTTAATATTTTTTCTAGTCCTAGTTTTAGATCCAAGCCAGTGATTGATTTCAGTGTTAGCATCCCTTTAACAAGATAAAGCTGTCAGCTTTGGGGCTGCTCACTTTGCATAAAGCCATTCCTTGAAGTCCAGCTGTATCACAGAACAGTTCCTACAAGTCTCTAAATGTCATTTGTTTTCATGGTTTGGAGTTTATCTTGTCCAGAGCAGCAAGTTGCTGCTCTCTCATGTGCCCTCCCTCCCTCCCTCCTTCTGAGTCTTACAGTTCTCACACTAATGAATTCAAATAGAGAAGGATTATTGAGCTAGAACTCAGTCTGTCTCTAGAGCCAGAATGGAGGAAAGTTACAAAATACAGATGTCTATCAGGGATTCAGTCCAAAGAGAAAAGCATGCCAGAAGTTAGAAATAGATATGGTATTTTACTACAAAAAAAAAAAATCTTGAATTTGGCTTTTAGCCAGAAAACATTTTTTCTTAGATATTCAGATCAAGCTATTAAGCCGTAATGTACTGTTGAGGTACAATGAAGTGTGTAGCTAAAAAGACATTCTTTAAAAATGATTGTTCATTATGTCCTAGTGAGGACAAACCTGCTTTCACTTCCTCAGAACTGTGCCAGATTGTACCTGCCAAGGAGACTGTAACCCTATATTTTTATTCATGACTAAAATTGTTCAGATTCTAGTCTCTGAAATCATTAGTTTTTGCATATTAAGAATTTAAAATGGAGCTCAAAACCTCTAAAGTATTTCCTAATTACATATAAGTTAAAGATGTTCATACTTCTAAAAGTAAGCCATTCTGCTATTGTTTTATTGGGGTTCCTATTAGGTTCATTTGTTTACTCTGTCCTTCTGTGGGTGGCCGTATGCTTGCCATAGCATGTGTGAGGATTAGAGGAGAATCTGCAGGACTCGGTACCAGTTGTGGGCTCCAGGGATGAGACTAGAGCACTCAGGCTTGGCAGCAGGCACCCAAGCTGTTTCACCATCTCCCTGGCCCGAGTTTTATTGCTTTTTATTAAGAGAAAAGTCTCTAAATTCAATGCAATTTATTTTGATTACATACTAAACTTTATGAATTGCTTGTATTTGGGAGAATTTGTTCTTTGTAAGGTTTGGTTGGTTTTGTTTAGTTTTCCCTTGAGTAAAGAGTTACTTATTCCAAGAGGCAGAAAGTTTAGGGATGAGAAGTGGAAGACAAAAATGCTTCTGGTTACTCCATGCAAACTTAGAAACATTGTGCAGACCCTAGTGCTAGGCAGTGTTTTCTGTGTTATTCTGATACCTCTTTCCATACTGTATATTAGTTTTCTAGTTCACACTTTGTTTCTGTTTCATTTTTGATGAGTCTTACTCGGAAAACAGAAGCAGCTCCCGAAGTCTGCTTTGTGCCCCTAAACAAACTTCATACCTGTAGCTTTAGTTGTAGCTCATGATGTTATGAATTTGACTGAATTATCTAAATAATAGCATTCCCAAATATATCTTTTCCACATCACATTTGTTATACATGATGATCTACATAATAAGACATTGGCCCCACCAAATAATAGTGGTCAGAAAAGCCAGTCATTCTAACTCTCTATAAATGTTTAAAGAGTTGATTTAAAGACTTAAGAATTATCAATAGCTTTGAGAACATTCCTTGTTTTGTTAGCTACCTGGAACCTGAAATGAGCTAAGTGAGCATGTGCTTTGACATGTCTGGCTAAGCTGTCAGCAGGCATGCTTTTTACATGATGTGGCTGCTGTTGAGATAAATCAAGGAAGCATAAGGCTAAGATGATTGGAACTTATTATTTCAGGCAATTTTTGAAATGACAGAAAATAGACAGAGAATGATGATCACTGTTAAAGAATTCATGTGTTCTGTGATGCTATGTATCATAAAAATAACTACATTTTTGCATTCCACATGGCTATAACGTTGAGGTAGTCACTTATGAATATGATTTTTTGATAAAATAAATACTTTTATTCTTTTTATTTAATTATATTTGAAGAGATACTTTTAAATTCCAAGAACTTTTACATTTTGTGATCAGTTTTTAATACACATATAATGACAAAAATATTTTGCTAATTTTTTTATTTTATACTTAATTAAATTTAATCCATGTTTTTTCAAAGATCATTTCTCAGTAATTTAATTTATGGATGTTTGAAATGAGATAACTCATACTTAAAGTGGTATGCATTTTGTATTCATAATGAAATATTTTAAGATAAGAGAGGCCTTATCATGAGCCTCAAGCATAATAAAGCATATCCTATATCTTTGAGTTTATATTTTTTGGTTTGGGATTTTTTTTTTTGTTTTGCTTTGTTGTTTTCTGACTTGTTTTGTTTTAGTTTTGTTTGTATTTATGCCTCTTCAACAGAAAGTCTTGTGTGACATCCACCCAGACTTAGGAAAGTTATCCCTTCTTCAGAACACTGATATTACCTGGGTCTGTTTGTATCGCTGACTCTACCCTTCACTTTGCCTTCTTGAGAAGAAAGCTTACATGCTATTTCTTTGCTTTCCATTGCCTAAGGTAGTACTCAGTGAGTGAAAGCCATGCCTTCGTGGAAACTCAAAAACAAAGAGACTTGTCTAATTTGTTGGGTCCGTCTCCTGAAAGTGATGGCCAGAGTAAAGCCCTGCCTGTATATTGACTGTAATCTGGATCTATGCAGACCAGTGAATGACTAGGATAAAGACAATGAGATTCTTGTGGTATTCCTGGTAAGATCTGCACTATGTACCATCAAAGAATCACAGAGTCCTAGAGGCTCACAAACTTAATGTTCCATCCATATGCACAGCCTAGGATGCTTTTATTAAGTGCAGTGAGAAATCTATGTGTCTGACTTTGACATTCAGAAAAGAAGTTCCTTTTAGCTTGAGTGGTTAAGAAGGGGTTATATTTTGGCTTTTGCTTTTCTATGAAGAAGTATAATGAGTAGTTTTGAGAGAAGGGAGATTTGGGGAAACACTGAGAAATCTCCCTTCTTTCAAAACTGATAGAATCTAAAGGCCTGTGCAGCATAAAAGCCGGAAACTGGTCTACAGAAAGGACCAGGGGCTAGAATTGGGACTAATTCCTTAGAAGTTTGCAAACAAGTTCCTTTTGATGAGTCCAAGTTATTGTCCTGGGACATTTACCCTAAAGTACTAGAGGTCAGCCAGGCTTATTAGTCTTGTGCAGTCTGCCCACACTCAGTACTGGGGACACAGGAGTGTTCATGCACTTGTTCATCCAGTGACCTCATACTCAGGAGCTGACAGTGTGTACATGTGTGAGTGGGGAACATTTCCTATTTCTTCTTTTTCCTTCCTGATATCTACAACTAACTTTTCTTCCTGTCTGAGTCGGAAATCTCAAGTCCACCTCATCTGTTTGTCACCATCTCTGTAGAATACTAGGCTGTCTTGCTCTGGTGTCCTGCTGCACTAATTCAAAACTCAGATTTGTCAGCAAAGTATGGAAGTTGTACATTGTGAGAAAAAAATATGCCTTTAAAGACATACTTCAAATCTTTGGTAGCAACCCAAAGTATTGACTAATTTTATTACATGCTTCTGAGTTTCCTGAAGTCAAGAACTGTATGTGTGCTTTTCTGATGCAGGTTCCCAGCCTTCTCTTGTTATGAAAACATTTCATTAATACAGATAAGTTAAGTGTAATCTATGGGATAACTACCTAAAGCATGTTACACATACATTAATTATTGTTGTACATGTACTTATTTGTGTGTGATATGAGGCATATCTATTAATAGATAATTATGAAGAAGCATGATGCTTCTGTGTTTTACCTCGTGTAAAAATTAATAAATTAGCCATTGAATTTTAAAGTATGCTATGGACAGAAGACTGTTTACATACAAAGGAATAAAGTTCTTAAATACTTAGAGATAAGATTAAAATATAGTATACTTTTAGTATTTTATTAGTTTTATTGAAAGAAGCCCTATAATAGTAACATTGTCTCTGTTTTAAGTCAGTTTTTATGCAGAAGTTCTTAATATATTGTTATTACTTCTCTTTTGGAAAAAAATATGATCTTGAAAGATATATTATACACCTGCATTTGCTTGAAACATGTTAGCTTGATAAATTGATAAGATAACCGGGTCATGTGTTAAGTTTTCTGAAAAACCAAGCCAAACAGAGATCCTAATAAAAGAATGTTACACATTTCCTTTTAAACACTAAAAAGTATTTCTCAGGACTCTTAAATTACCATACTCTGATACCAAGGGAAAATAAAACCTGGACTTAGAGTCTTGTTTGTACTTAGAGGTTTTCCGGACAGGAAGGCGGTCTTGAATGCAGTGCAGTAAGCCACAGTACCAGTGGGGCACTGCAGGTGAGGGCCACAGCTGTGCCCTCACCACAGTGTGTTACAACTGCATCTGGAACATTTCCTGTGCAGAAATAGTTTGCTTAACTTGGTTTCCCAAGAGTAGATCATATTAAAATGTTATAAAATCATCATTTCCTGCATTTGAATACTTGTGGTTTCTCAACTGGTTCCAATATTGTAAGTGTGTGTGTGTGTGTGTGTGTGTGTTTCCACATGCATACTCATGTGACTCCCAATAGTTGAAGATATATAGAAGCTTATCCTTCTTAAGAAAATACTTTGAAAGGCAGATATATGTTAAAATATATATGCATATATATGCGGAGGCATTAGAGATTAAAAACATTTGCCTTTTGCCTCATTAAATTATAGACTTCACAATAAAGTAGAAACAAAAAATAGGCAGGTTCTGTGGCCAAAATATATTTTTATTAACTATTAAAAACTATACTTAACCTGCATTATTCTATTTGATGACAATTTCTTATTCTGTATTATAAATGAGCACAAGAAATAGTCTTTATCGATTTAATTTGTGTGTGTATTTATGTGTATGTA
Organism: Sigmodon hispidus; assembly: GCA_004025045.1. Classification (NCBI taxonomy): domain Eukaryota; kingdom Metazoa; phylum Chordata; class Mammalia; order Rodentia; family Cricetidae; genus Sigmodon; species Sigmodon hispidus. Next base: position 5,721 of record PVIH01018623.1, read on the forward strand.
AGTGTGTGTGTGTGTGTGTGTGTGTATGGTTTTTTGAGGCTGGATTTTACTCTGTATCCCTGGCTGTCCTGGAACTTGTTCTGTAGATCAGGCTGTCCTCAAACGTATAGAAATGCACCTGCCTCTGCCTCCCAAATTTGGAGATTAAAGGTGTGTGCTACCATAGCCTTGGATTAGTCTTTACTTATAAAAGGACAATTAAGCCCTAATACATTCATGACTAGAAATGTCTAAGATTGTATAGGAACAAAGCTTGTTTTAGCTTAATAAAGTTACAACAATTAGCATACTGCTGTGCATCATCTATATTTTATACATACAGCAGCTTACTGTACTGCCCCCTCACCTTTCTAGCATTCTCTATTGGGGACATATCCATTCTCTTTAATGAGGGAATTGAGATAGCCATGGACTTTTAAGTGCTCTATTTCCTCTTGCATAGATCTGTTCACATGCTCAGAACAGTGTGCACAATCAAGAAAAACTGTGTAAGGACCCACAGTCTAACTTATATCTTTAAAATTCTAAAAGTACAAGGAAGTGGAGGCTAAGATAGCATTGAAGGTATGCCCAGGCAGGTGCAGAGCCTTTAACAATGAACAGGAAGCTTATTGATACCCAGTCTTTAAGGAAATTTCTTTTGAATCATGACGTAACCACTAAGCTAATGAAGCAAAGACTCTAGTGGCTACACAAACTTATTAGTTAGCTTTTCATTACTGTAACAAAGGAATAGAGGCAGACCTCTTACAGAAAGGACAGCTTTTACTTAGTTCACAGTTTTAGAGGTTCAAGGGCATAATACTGGCATTGACTCAGTAGGATGAGTGCTTACCTAATCACCTGATCACATCTTAATACAGAAATCTAAGAAAGAGTGAAGGCTATGATAAAGCTTTCAAGACAACTTCATCCTACTGAAGGCACGTTAGTGACCTAAGAGCTACTAGGATGCTCCACATCTGAAGGTTCAGCAGGCTTATTCATCACAGTAGGGACCAAGGTGAGACTTGACAAGGACAGACATCATCCAAATCACAGCACAACCAGGACAAGTTTAGTTCATAGACAGCAGTGGGAAGGGCCGAGTCTGACTTTCCAGTTGGTGTTGTGTATTAGTACTCAGAATCTTAACAAGGAAGTACGGCCCATGAGCCGGAGGGAAAGCACTGAGTAGAAGCTCTCTGAGGAAATTCCAGGTAAATGAGGGAATGGAGGTGAGACAGACTTTTCTGTCCCCAACACTGCAATAATAAGCAAGCACCATAGGTCATGGGTCTGTGAGTTCTGGGGATCAGAGGCGAAGCCCTCATACTTTCACTGCCTACCTGCCCAGTCCACTACTCCAACACAAAGTCATTTCTTTAAAATGTGTACAAAAGTCAGGTGGTGATGGTGCACGTCTTTGATCCCAGTACTCAGGAGGCAGAGGCAGGTGGATCTCTGTGACCTTGAGGCCAGCCTGGTCTACAGAATTTGTTCTAGAGCAGTCAGAGCTATACAAAGAAACCCTGTCTCAGAAAATAAAAATAAAAAAAAGTGTACAAAGAAATAAAAGAAGATATTAGAATAGTGTCTCATCAAATAGATAGTACTCAGAAAGGGAAATATAGATAGAACTTTCTTGTCTAAAATATTTAGAATAAGAAATACTTCAGATTTCAGATATTCTGGGCTTTGGAATATTTGCATGTAAATGAAATGTGACATTTGAAATGTGACCCAAAATTAAACATGCAATTCATGTATGTTCCATATACACTTTCTACATATAGCCTGAGATAATTTCCTGGAATGTCTTTACTGGCCTATGTGTGCTGTGCTGTGTGCCTGTGCTTGGCTGCAGCCTGTCACAGAATCACCACTGGGGTCCTGCCATCCATCACTAAGAAAGCTCCTGTTGTAGAATATTAAGGACTTCAGATTAGAGATGCTTAACTTGTGAAAAAAAAAATGTCAAGACAAATGCTAATTCCTGAATTAGAAATATAATTACTAAATACATTTAGTAGATGTGGCTACATAGCTGATTTCAACTGACATAGAAAGAATTGATGACTGACGATGTGTTGACTGTGATTATTAAGTCTGAATAATATAAGAAAAAGGGTGAAGAAATTAAACAGCTTTACACTAGCTTTTATGCATCCAAGAGGCTCATTGAACTCCCACTGAGTAAACTTAAATATAGCCATACTTTGTCAGGAATACAAAGAAAATATCCTAGAAGCAACCAGAAAAGCAATTCATTACATATATAGACAGTTGATTAGCTTACCATCTGATTTCTCATCAAATACTTTAGAGCTAGAAAACAGGAAAATACATTCAAAGTGCTGAAAGAATACTTTCAATTAAAACTGGCCAACTAAAGTGTAAATGCCTAAGGGAAATAGCAGGATTGAATATGTATTTTACATTTATTCCAAAGAATCTACTTTTTAAACCTGAAAGTACGTAAGAACTCATAATGGCTGTGACTTCATGCATATGACCTGCACATGGACAAACCAGCCAAATACCCAGCATGGATGGGGGAGGGCTAATGGAATTTTATCCTTAGTTGAAAAGCTATTCACAATTAATTGATAGCTATTTGGGGGTGGAGAGTCAGTTTACTGTAGGAATACAGCCCATGAAAGGGTCCCTGTGCTCCAGTAAGCAGGCCTGCACCCATGCACACACATATAGACAGCATTGAGCACTAAGTAGATCAGTGAGTTTAGGAGAGAGAACACACATGAAGTAGAGAGGGAAATGTGGGAGGGGAGAAACTGGGGGAGGGGGTTAATGAAAATACATATGTCTATGTGAAATTCACAAAAAACTGTAAAGTGTAAATTACATATAACAAGTCTATTTTTCTTCTTTAATAAAAGAGCAGAGTTTTTATAGCCACTGATTGTGTATTTCTGAGTAAGTTCCCTAACTTGTATCAGCCACAGCTAAGTTATCTGTAAAATGGGAATTTTTTTTTCACTAAGCTAGTATATAAGAAGAACTGCAAGGTGGCTTAGTGGATAGAGTAGTTTTCGCACAGGCCTAACAACCGGAATGTGGTTCTCTGACCTCCACATTGTTGCCATAGCACAACTCCACACCAGTGCTCATGTATACATGCACACACACAAGAAAAGGAAACTGTGATTGAAAGGGGAATTTTCTCTTTCCATGCTTTCCCCTCTGCTCTGATCATCAGTTGACGGGTGTCTTGGAAAGGCTCTTGTGCTGGGAGGAACAAGGAAAGTAGCAGACTGTTCTCTAAGCATGCATTAGGAACTGAGTCAAGAATGAAAAGTGCCTTTGTATTTATTAACCGATACTAAGTGGTCATGAAGCTCTCCTTGTGTTGTGATAGGACAGGAAAGCACAACTGGGGCAAAATCCTGGACTTGAGCTGCTAAGTCTGTCCCATCTCCCTGGCAGCACAGGTGGACAGGAAAGGTCGTCCCTTTGCCCCTCGGGCCTGCATAGGAGTGATTGCCTTACTTCAGCACCAGTGCACAAAGAAATGAGGACAGACGGACAATTGTAACTGCTAATAGTCTTGGCAGTACTAGTGAGTCATGAAAACAAATTAAGTGCCAAAATAGTTTTTGTACCAAAAATATTTTTAAATGACCAACACACATGCAAGTCTTCCCAAATTAGCCATCAAGTGGAAACAAATTGTGGAATAATATTTTAAGTGAATAAATAGATGTGCTTTTACCAACTGGCAGATATACAACCTAAAATATATTCATATGCAAAGGCCACATATGCTTAGAGTACAGTTTATTATGTATGGCTGGCTAATTTTTTAGATCCTGTCAAATAGTGAATAGGAAAACAAAATGTAATGAAAAAAATATATAATCTTGACAGTCACTTGAAATGTGCCATGTGTTCCATGTAAAATGTCTTCCAGTGAGACCAGTCTACTTGCTCCATTTCCCACGAGTCAGTACTAGATAGCCAGGCTTTCTAAACTATTTTTTGGCAACTAAACTTTCTTGGAATAATCATCTTTCTTTCAAGTTATTCAGTACAGGCTGTAGCAATAAATCTTCAGTTATAGATATATAACTAAAAATCATTCACATGGCCTCTTTCAAACCTAAAAGCCCATACTAAAATTATTTTAAATAGATCACACAAAGCAGAGCCAACTCTTCCTTGGGAATAATTAATTGCTACCATATGAAGCTGTAAGAACAATGTGCCCATGTTTGATTTTTTGTTTTATTATGTCACAGTTTATCTAGAAACTAGCTGGGTGACGTTAGCTTCTGACTGGAAGACAAAGGAAGGTAAGGGAGCTGAGAGCAAAGTTGTTTACTAAAGAGTTTGGTGGCAAGACCATCTGAGTGAAAGGACCAGTACATAATGGATGTTCTCAGTATTAAAAATCAGGTTGTTCTCTCTTCACCAGCCGCCTCCGCTCATTAATGCGGAGTGTGGATAGTACAGGAGGAGGCTGAACCAGAGCCTCCTAAGCAAGAGCTCCTCCTACTAAGCAAGAGCTGCACCCAGCTGCATTAAATCAATTGAAAACTTTACTCAGAATATACAATCTACTACCCTATAAATAGCTAAAGTTCTTTAAGAACATTCCACCAAGAATACATGGATGAAAAAAAAAAAAGCCTGAAAGAAGTAGCAAACAGCTTTTGTTAAGCACTGTTCTGGATCAAGACTCAGTCGCAGCATTCCCTCCCTCTAGTCACCATCCAAGTTATGAGATTTATCCTTTCTTCTCTAAATACTGGATTGTCTCTTCCGCTCTACTCTCCAGTCAAATCCCTATTTATGTAAGACTCATTTCATACCCTCCTACTTTCAGTGACTTTGGAGCAGTGCTTCTCTTTCTCAGAAGGCCTTTGCCCATAGCTCCCAGCTCTTTTCTTCAATGCTATCAATATTCATGCAAATGATGTGGTCACCTTCTGCTTCTGTTTCTCTCTCCAGTGATCTCCCTCCCTGCCTCCCTCCCTCCTTTATACAGGCCCTGGAATGTGTCATCTCCCTAGACTGTCCTGCTTCTCATGTGAAGTAACTCAGCGTTCGGATCGCCATCAGTGTCTCATAGCCCTGCAGCCTGCTGACCCAACAACTTCTGCTACCCTCATCTCACTAAGCTGTACAAAGTTCCTGGATTTTCCCTGCCAGCCTGCTGTGTTTACATACGCTCTTTTAACCATGCTAGATTCCTAATCCATCATTAAAAACACCCTCTGGCAAATAAATCCGCAAACCTCACTAGTCACCATCTTTACATTATATGTTCCTGATGAAAGGGTGTTGCAGGTTATCCCTGTCATGTGCTCTGTATCAGCAGTTCCCCACCTTGCATTCTCTGGAACAGCCAGCTCTGTACTGACTATGACTTCCATCCTCTGCCCCACACATACCACAAACCTCCTCTCAAGAGACAGTGACACAATTGCTCAGGCCAGCAACCTTGATGTAGTGTCACTCACTCATATCCAATCAGATGTTAGGATTATTATATCCCTGAAGTCTCTCCTGCACACCATACTCTAATATCTCTAGCGTAAATCTTCTAATTGGCTGCCTTCCCTCTACACTTACCTCTTCAATCCAGTTTCTATAATACCTAGAACTTTTCAAAATATAAGTTTTACTGCATCATTTCTATGTCCTCCAAAGAACATTAGGATAAACTGCGATTTTTACTTTGCTTTTAAAAATAATAAATGTTGTATTAGCCTTATTTTGCAAATTAGAGAGTTATGGTTTACATTCATTAAGTCGCCCATGAACTGTGATTTATTTGTCAGGACTAGGTTTTTTTCCTTTATTAAAAAATGGATTCTTTTCCTCATGTACTATATACTGATTATGGTTTTCTTCTCCTCCTTCCAGCTCCTCCCCACCTACCCTCCCATCTGGACCTGTCCTGTTTCTGTCTCTTGTTAGAAAACAAGCAGGGCTCTAAGGCATAATAATAAAATAAAATGTAATGTAATAAGATAAAACAAGAACTGACACATCAGAACAGGACAGAAGGAAAAGAGGCCGAAGAAAGGCACAAGAGATAGATGCAGGTGCAGAGACCCACCTGGCTGTTGGCACACTCAGAATCCCATACAACGCTAACCTGGAAGCCATAAGTCATACCCAAGAGACATGGAGGATAAAAAGAGAGAAAAATATACAAATAAAATAAAAATAAAAAATAAGGTTTAAAAAAAATACTGATGTGACATCATGAGACCAGGAAGCTCCAGAGGTGCCCAAGGACCAGGATTTTCCAAACGATTACTGATGAAGTTTTTCTGTTTATAATATAACATAAAGATGAACATCTGTAGGGCTTCCTTTTATCAATAAATTGCTCAGTTTATATTTGAAACACAATAAAATTATCTTTAGAATACTGATACTTCAGTAGCTTTTGTTCTAGTGGCAAATACATCTTTTTATTTTAAAAGGCAAATACGTCTTTTAATACATCTTTTTCCATTTAAAAATGTCTGTGATAGTTGCATCCATATGAATGAACTTTGGTAATGTCTCCCCTCCACCACCCCCTTTACATCCCCTTCCTGCCTTTCCTTCCTCTTCCCAGAACATCTCCCTCTTCTTTATGCCTTCTTCTGGTTTCTGATTCACTGTGTTTAATTATAGTTGCTTATATGAACATGGATGAGAGATTATTTATCGGACTGCGGGCACCTTATCAGTAGCTATACCTCTGACAAAAATGACACTTTTACTCCAGCAGCCATTCACTGCCAGTGGTTCAAAGGAAGGACTAGAAGGCTCCTCTCCAAAGATGACATGTTGGCAGATCCCAGCTTATATAGTCCTCGTACAGGTCTCTCTAACCATACTGAGTTTACAATGCAACAGCTATGCCATGCACATCTCTCCATCCTCTGACTCTGAGATTCTTTGTGTCTCCTGCTTCTGTGGATGTCCACAGAGCAGCTCAACATCACTTAGTCTCAGCTCTTTGGCCACACTAACCACTATTACTGCAGTAAGAAGCTTCTCTGGTGAAGGCTGAGTACAACATGTATATCAGAAGGCAATTGGACAGAATGACCATTTAGCAAGACAGAACTAATAAAAGTAGGTTTGCCCCTCAGCATCTCTCCAGTCACAAGCCCTGATTAGGTTTACAGAACCAGGCATGAGTTTTCTCCCATGGAGGAGGCCTCAAATCCAATCAGAAAGCAGTGTATCATCTGCACTTCTGCATGAGAAGACAAATCTTCCCTGGCAGATAGATCCTTATTGTAGCTTTCATAGATGGGTGAGACTATTGATGACTTTTTCTCCCCCCGCTCCCTATAGCATCCTCTGGCCTTGAGAGAACGTGCCAATAGGAAGGAACTCTCTGGTCAGCTCCATCTTGGTTCTCTTATATGGATGGTGTTGAAGTCAAATGTATCCTTAACTCTTAGGCATAAGCATATAATTTAAATGTTTCCAAATAAGAGTTTCATGTGAATTTACTAATGCCATCATTAAGCAATAAAGATAGGATACATAACTGCAACTCTTGACAAGCACATGACTGACATATAGCGGAACTTGTTTTTGTAGTAGTTTTCTATTGTTTCCAGAATTTTCAGAGCAGCTTAGAATGTTCCATCTGAGGAATGTTCGCTGTAAAGTTGGCCTGCAACAAATTGTGAACTCAAGTTTTTGTATGACGTTTCTTATTTTTTTTTCAACTCTCATAGTTCTCTTCCACCCATCCCCAGTGTTGAAACAGACAGCTTTTATTGACTCTGGAAGGCCTGATGGCTTCCCACACTGCCTCTAGCTTAGACTTCCTTAAATCAAGTACTCCATTAGAACTTAGGGGCAGGTTTTTTTTTTCCTTCTAATTTTCAGTATGATAGCCAATTTTTATTAGCTATTGTATGTTAACTTTGATGTAGAATTCCTTGTACAGAGTCAGAAACAGTTTTAACCCTGTTCACTATATAAACCTATCCACTAAGACAATGCAGAATTTTGCATTCCATTATTTGTATTATGGAACACAGTAAGTACGTTAATGTGCTTTTCTAAGCTCCTCCATTCTTCCTCAAAGGTTCTTGAACCCTTTTTAAGGTCCCAGATTATCTCATATTCCACATTTCTTCTGCCTCTAATTAATGAGTTCCTTCATTCAAAGAACAGGCTCACTAGCTGCCTAGAGAGGAGTCAAAGAATGAGATGCTTTGATCTCTTAAGTCAGTTTGTATAGAGGACCATGGCTGATGAGTGTGCATCAAAAAAAGCATGTGGAACTATGTTGTGTTGTTCTTTAACACCCAGGTTTGAGGTTTATTTTATTTGTGAAAGTTTAGCTCAATGTTTTTTTAAAAAAAAAAAAAAATCTGAAAAAAAGCTAGAGAGATATCTCAAGGATCAAAAGCACTTGCTCTGTCAGAGGACCAGTGTTCACTTCCCTGAACCCACATAGAGGCTCACAACCATTATGACTCCAGTGCTAGAGATTCTAATGCCCTCCTCTGGTCTCTGTGGTCCATAATACACATTGCAAGCAAAATATTCTACACATAATTGTTTAAAGATCTAACTAGCAGAACTTACTGCTTACCTGATTGCAGTGACATTCAAGTTTCTGGGGCTTTGGGAGCAAGAATAAATAACTAAGTGCTAACATTCTTGAAGGGTTGGTTTACTGTATACTAAAGAATTATTTTGCCTCATTTTATTCTTACAAAAATGTATGACAATAGTTATGTCCTTATCCACTTTTTAGAGGAACTAATGTTAGAACATTCAGTTTGCCCAAGAACCTATAGCAAATGGAGCTGGAATTTAAATCCTGGTGATGCTTAGGCTGCACAGTGGATGCTTTTATCTTCCATGCTTTTTTGTGGAAAATTCATATGGGCTGAGTCACCCATATCAATTCAGCATGAATGTCTGCTCATTCACATATGAATTATGCACTCATTCAACAACTCTCTGAACATTTGCTCTATACCCTTGCCAGGTGTGCAAAAACCTGGTCCTTGGCCAAATGGATATCATTCCCTCCAGGAATGTGTCTGCCAGAGAGAACATCATGTTAAGAGATAACTATAACATGACATGGTCATGGTAAGAGCTATGAAACAGACTCACAAAAAAATTAAAAGGAGAGATTCTTTTCTATGTGGAAGTTGAAAGGCTCACAGAAAGGTAGCATTTGATTTGGGCTATAATAGATGGGAAGGATTTAAACATGAGACAATGAGAAAATAGGTGTTTCTAATTCAAAAAAATATAGAAATAATGACCTGGAGAGACTATAGAAAAGCAAGGAAAGATCATTTTTTTTTTCTTCTTGGTTTTTGTTTTGTTTTGTTCTTTTAGTACAGGTTGGCCTCAAATTTTCTATGTTTCTGCATAGCTGAAGATGCCCTTGAATTTCCAATTGTCCTTCCTTCACCTCACGAGTGCTGGCATTGCATTTGCACACCAGCATGCTTAACTAACAGAAATTCAAGAAGCAGTAGTTCCCACCGCATGCTGTGGGTGTATTACTTTTAAGTTGTCTAAACACATTCATCAGTTTCAGTGTGCTCATGCATTTTTATTTCTTGTTTCTCATCGGTGTCTCCCTCCCCAGACATGCATGCTCAAGACATATCACCGTAGGACTTGACAAGTGACTCACTGGGTAAAAGGAATTGCTGCCTGTGCTGGCCACTTTTATGTCAACTTGACGCAAGCTAGAGTTATTTGAAAGAATAGAGCATCATTTGAGGAAATGCCCCCCATAACATCTGTCTGTAGGGCATTTTCTTAATTAGTGATTGGTGGGGGAGGGTCCAGTCCATCATGGGTGGTGCTGTTCCTAGTCCTGGGTTCTATAAGAAAGCATGCTGAGCAAACCCCCATGTAAGCAGCACCCCTCCATGAGCTCTGCATCAGCGCCTGCCTCCAGTTTCTAGCTTTGTGTGAGTTCTTGTCCTTACTTCCTGTGGTGATAGGCTATAATGTGGAAGTGTAAGCCTAATAAATCCTTGCCTCCCCGACTTTCTTTTGATCATGGTATTTCATCACAGCAATAATAACCCTAGGACACTTGTAAGCCTGAGGACCTGAGTTCAGTGAAAAGCCAGTGTACCAGGCTTCACCTATAATCCCCATGCTGGAAGGCAGACATGGGAGGATCCCTGCTGACCAGCCAGTGAGCTCCAGATTCAGTAATGTGAAGAATGATGACTGAAGACACTTGATGGTGATCTCTATCCTTACATGTGTGTGTGTGAACTGCATTGTAGGCAAAAGTAAAATGTGCACCTGCTAAAGAACTAAACATAATTTATCACAGAAGGAAAGTTTTAGTTAGGGAGGTGTTTTTGTTTTTAGATCTTATTATGGCCTCAAAACTGCTTTAAATGCTAAAGACAAGTTACAAAGTATTGTACCCTTGTTCCTTTGAGGTCCCAGAGTCTAGTACAGTCTAGTGTATAAAGATTCCAGGGTCTGAAGTATGTTAGAGATGTGTACATGGAATAGAAGTAACAGAGAGTCAGTGCCAACTCTGTGGATAACAGCCAGGGAGCACTTGCAAAAAGGAAACACGTCTTAGTACAGCACTGTTTGAGACAAACAGAATTAACCCACATGTTGTCATTTTAAAACTAAAATTTTAAGTTTAATAACACACCCCATGTATCTTTTGTGTATATGAATATTTGTTACTCAGTTTGATCTTTGTAATTAATCTACTCTGTCTATAACATAGATGTTTGAGCTGTTTTCCACTTTTCCTGCTAATGCTGCTGAAGGACATATGCAAACACATAGTGTACATAACAGACACACATGTACATGCACATGCTCTCTTGGATTGCAGCAACAGTAAAACAAAGCCTTAGAAATAAGAGATAGAAGCACTTAATTCATAGTGCCTAAGAATGTGTTTTTTCTCACATACTTGTGCAAAAACTGGAGCTGTCAATCGTCTTAAGCTGCCAGATTGATAAATACATCGTCTTATTGTTACATATTTGGTTAAATAAGTATTTCTTCAGTATTAATGAAGTTTAGTAGCTTTTCATGCCTACTGGCCAGTTTTATTTGTTCTGTGAAATAGTTGCTGTTAAGATCTGTACTTTACAAACACTGAACAGCTTGGGATCTGAAATACCTTGGACCTGCACCTTGGAGCCCACTCCCTTTAGAGGAACACCTGACCCAGTCTTGATGCTGAGGGGAGGAAAGCGGATCTTCGGGGAGTGGATGCTGAACACATTGGGACCTTGAGACCCTGGGACCTCCTGTCCTTGCTGGGGAGGAGATAAAGTGATGTGGAGAAGAGAGAGTAACTGGAAGGGGTGACAGGGGGAATGGAGGTTGAACAAGGATATACACGGATAAAAAATATGACTTTATTCATAATAAATAAAAAAAATCTGTGCTTTAGCCTGTGCAAGGTGGCGTTTCATGGGTGCTATGGAAAGTATCCAGCTCCTAAGTCAGAAACAAAAGACTGCATCAGCAGACAGCCCAGTAATCAGTGTGAGCATCACATTGTGTTGGTTTTCCTTGCTTTCTAACAGGGGCTATGCAGAAAGGCCCTGGGGGGACGCTGCATTGCAGTGGACATTGGCACAGCTGAGATCTATGGAGCCAGAGTGGTGTGTCTTTTTAAGGCACATATGTGTTCTTCCAGATGCTTGCCAGTTGGTTTATAAGAACTGTTTCCTGTCTGAACAAACAGTGCCTTTTTTATATTTGACTTTTATCAATGATGGTTTTTCCTGTTTGCTGAATTTTGTGGCATTCATAGCAGTACTTTGGTGTTTCAAAATCAAAATGTAGCCTCTTTCTTTTCTCTTCTGCTTTTACTCTGTGGTCTTTACTGGCTTGATTCTGTATCTAGTTTTGTGTAGGCAGTGATGTGGGGTCTCCTTTGGTTCTGTCCTGAAGCCTGTGTCTTCCACTGCTTGTCTGAGTGTGCTCCAGCCTCACCAGTGACCTCACCAGTGACCTCAGCAGTGCTCCCACTCACGCCTTTCCTGCTCTCTTCCTTTAGGCTTTTTGTATCTTAACCCTAGCTTTAGCTTTTGAACACTGTAATTTTAGAAAAAGCATATACCTTTTTTTCTTCATTATTTTTCTTTTATAAAGAAAACTGTGGGTGTTTTTAGCTATTGAGTGAGTCCTTTTTTTTTTTTTTTTTTTTAAATGAGTCTTTAGAGTACACTGGGTTAATGTAAGTGAAAAGGATAACCACAAGCATTCTTTTATACCTTTATCTTCCTATCAAGTTGTAAGGTCATAAGTTCTTTAAAGATTTCAGTGGGTACAAAGCATAGTTTCAATTTTATCATTGTTTGAATTTTATTTATTTATTTTATGTGTATGGTTGTTTTGCCTGCATGTATGTCTATGCATCATGTACATGTGGGTGCCCTCAAAGGTCAGAAGTGTTATATCTCCTGGGATTCAAGTCACAGGCAGTTGTGAGCTGCCATATTGGTACTGGAGATTGAACCTGTACCCCTGGAAGAGCACCAGGTCGTCTCTGTAGTCCCATAGTTTCTAATTTATAACTTTTAATTTTTTTCTTTATTTTTCCCATAGGTTCCTTGTAGTTTGGAATATTGGGATGAACTCCAGAAAGTTTTTGTTGCATTTCAAGAATTCAGCTTGTCTGAAAGCAAAGTTTGCGAATTGCAGTTGCCAGATGTCAATCTTGTAAGTGACCAGAAGAAACTGGTGTCCTCAGATCTATGGAGAATCGTCCTGAACAACAGTCAGAATGCAGCAGATGACCAAAGGTAACACAGAGGCTGTTGAGAAGCAGTGCTGTTCAGGGTCAGCAACCATCTTTTCTCCCCACCCCCTCGTCTCCTTCCTTAGCTATAGTGTGTGGACAGCTATAGGCATGAGCCTGAATTAGAGGCAGAAAAGATGTGAAGCTCTGTTCTGCTCCTTGACACTCTGGGAGCCCTTCTAAAGAACCTGTTACCCCAATGTAAAATGAAAGTAATGAATAAAGTCAATCAAATAAAATAATCTATCATCCTAAACTCAAAAATATAGAGAAAATAGCTCATTAGAGTCTTGATGTAGTGATTGTATGATGAAGATAACCTGAGGCAGTAAAAGGAAGATTGTGTAAATGGGACTGTCTTCATATAAACTCCAACTTTGAAAATACTTTCATCTTCAATTTTTTTATATAATTTTAAGAGGTAAACCTTGAGACACTAGGAAAATTTGACCAACTAAAGTGGAATAGCTTATGTTTGCAGCTGTGAAGTCACATTGGTCATAATGGGTTCCAGAAGCTATAAGGTTCAGCTATTCTTGAGCTGTGCCTCCAGAACTTCCTAGTACATGTTATAGTTCCGGGTTATGCCCACTTCAGGGGCCCTCCCTGGGCTGTAGGCTCTGTGTGCAGCAGCACTACTGTTCTTCCAGTGTCTGACCTTCCGGTCTCAAGGGTTGGTCTTAGTGCCCGGTGCCTTAGCTCCAGCCTCATCCAGTCCCTCCCTTTCTTTCTGGCTCACATTCAGACACTAATGGGAAGAGACCCACCACTCCAGTGTTTGCACATCAAGTGTTGTTTGTGTTGTTTATGTAACTTTGATTCCGCCCATATGTAATCTTCAGAACACAGCATGTTGTGCTGGTTGTAAATAGTGGCAATGATTTTTCTTATGAAAGTACTTATTTGTATTAATAATATGTGCGCATTGAAGCAATTACATGGAAGTAACTCTGGTAAGCGTTTTGGTCTATAGCCTCACAGTCTCTTTCATTGACTATATTGTATATTTCATAATAATGATATTTTTAATTTTATATATTTATTTTCCAGATTATCTAGGCTCTTTAAAAATAATTACCTTCCAATTATTTCCTAATTATATATTGTCAGCAGAAGTATATGTGCAAAGTGCAGTGTTGATTTTACCAGCAGTAAAAGAGCTTCAAGCTCTCAGGTATTTAACAGATAGAACAGAAGATCGCTTTCTCAAAGTAGAGGTTACCTCATCACAAACAGGAGACTTCAGAGAATAAGCTGCAGACAGTTCAGTTGATTTTTTTTAAGCTGTTTCATTAATAGTATCAAATTAGAAATGATTTCTTGATTTTAATTACGAGAGAATGCATTTTCACCTTGGAAAGTACTCTGGACAAGGTCAGTTCCTCTGACTCTGAAGCATTCATCAAAGTGTCTGTTGTGATGAGTTTGACCCTGTTGAAGTGCAAAGCTCTCAGAGGATAGCCATGCAGCCAGCCAGCCAGCCAGACTCAGGCTCTTCCCATCAAGCTGCTAACATTGTAGTTACAGACCTTTTACCCTTGCTGGGGAATTTTCACATTACCTAATATTTTGCAATTAACTTTATTTGAATAGTTTGGAATGACTACCTTTTCAAATAGAAACTGGTATTAATGAAACTAAATTATAACTGCTTTAAAACTCAAGAATAAATCACTATTAATATTGAACTCAAGTTGGGAAAAGCAAGTTGGGTTCAGAATAGAGGCCATGAGCCAAAGGAGGCAGAGCAGAGAAGAGATGCTCTGCTCTGAGCTTTGGAACTACAGAGGGTTGTTTGAGTTGCAGTTACAGATTGTGTGATAATGAGAGACACCCCTTCGACAAAATGTTCCAGGAGCTTTGGTGGTATGACTTGCTCTTGTGTTGCTAAGGTGAAGGCAGCAATATATATTCCGCACATAAGGTTGATGAATGCACCATGGAACCAAAGAGAACTGCTTGTAGAAAAGCTTTCTGTAAAGCCTGCTGCCCGCTGAGCAGTGAAGAAAATGTTTGCCAGTGGTATCAGAGGAAGATACAGAAGAACATCATTTGAGGCTGCCTTGAAATGTGTGGCAGGATTGAGACCCTGGAAGTTATGGAAGACAAGCAGAGTGGAGGGGACTTTAGTTTAACAGCAGGCTGGGAGAGTAGAGGAGGTGACTGATGGTGGCAACTATGGTGGTGGTCCTAGTTACAGGACTAGAGGAGACTATGGTGGTGGACCAGGATATGGAAACCCAGGTGGAAGAAACTGGTTAAGAGGAGGATGTGATGGTCACAGTGTGGCAGAGGTGCCTATGGTGGTGTTGGGAACTCTACTGATATTTGAAGCTACAGTGGACAACAGCAGTCAAAATAGGGTCACTTTGTCATAACAGTGTTGGACACTCAGGCAGTTGCTATGGTGGTAACGATGGATCTGGTGATGGAAGTGGTGGCTTTGGCAACAGAAAATTAAAAGGACAACAGAAAAGGACTCCTGTTCTTAAAAGGAGAGAACAGGGAGCTGCCAGGAAAGCTGCAAGCTACTCTGAGACAGTCATCTAAATACACTAGAGGACCCGACAAACTCTGCCACAGTCAGAAACCCTCCTTGTTGAGGACTGGCATTGCCACAGTATGGTAGCTGTTGATTCATGCGGTGTAGTGTCCTGAGGTCCCTCATCTGCTGTAGCTTTCCCCATTTCCTTCTCTTTCCATTACATCAGCTATATAGCTCTACAATTGTGGTACCAGGAATCATGTTAAAGAACTTTTAACTTTTCAGTGTTTGCCTACTTCAGTTTTTCTATATTGTAGTATAGAGACTTTAACAAAAGAAAGTTTTGAAGGTCTTTTCTTGTGAGCTAACAAGTAAAGACAATTGTTAATTCTGTTTTGTATAAATTTTCCTAAAGTTAACTATAGAGAAACACCTACTACCTTGTAGTTCAAGAGGGCTCTGTTCTCCTGTTTCCAAAACCATGACATATGGGGAGAAAAGATATCTATATGTTTGCAATGTGTGTCTTAGATAATTAGGATTGGGTAATTAAATTAACATGTTTTTTGGTTTAATAGCATTAAGATAACCTTAAAATGGATGTGTGTGTGTGTGTGTGTGTGTGTGTGTGTGTGTGTGTGTGTGTATGTGTGTGAAAAGTTCTGTTTGGTTTATGTGCTTTTTCTTTCAAAATATAATTTTGATTTTAGGTGTGTTAAATTTATTGAGTCTTAACTGTGTTAAGAACATCCCTGTTCCACATGTACATGGTCACATTGAAACTACTGACTTTTCTGCTTGGATTCTGGAAGAGACAATAGATGTTTTCCACCTCTTGCTTTAGCGTTCTTAGCTGATAATATGGACCACTGAGTATCTCTGAGCAAACTCGGGGTACCTGGCTTTATTCTTTTTCCAAACTTTATATAGCCCAGAAGCCCATAAATCTTCAGTCACTTTCTTTGCTTATTTTTTTAGAGTTTTTGTCACATACAAGTTTTCAGAGCAAAAGAATAAAAGCCACTTAATTGATCCTTAACTTGTCAGAACACTTTTTCCATTTGTACCCTGTACATTTTGCCAAATGAAACCAAGAATAATTCAAGTGTCATTGTCAAAATTAGTATAGTGTAGTCACTCACTGTAAGCCTCTCACTTCCCCATATCCTGTTTAGATAGCTTCAGATTCCCTAAGAACTCATGAGTACTCTGAATTTCAACCCAAAACATAGTGCTGTGCATTACAATTATTTTGGAAGACCCTGATTGAAAAGAGTGTTACAGTATAAGGTTATGTATCTGCAAAGTCATGTCTACTACTTTGCTCCAGTTACCACGTAACAATTTCATTCAAACTATTAGTCTTTTCACAGTTGAACACTGAGTTAAATTTTACTTGTTTTTTTTTTTTTTTTTTTTAAGTGCTAAGCAAAACAAGCAATGAAAAGGAAGGCAGGGAAAAGATAAATTACCATCATTATATTTTTCTAAAAGGAATATAAATACATGCTATGCAATTTCTAGAAAGAGAGCATCAATCCTTTGATGATGAGTCAATATTACATGCAGGAACTGGGCTGTAATTCTGTGGCAGAGTGTGCCTAGCATGTACAAGCTTATATCAGAGTTTTGGGTTCTGTACTCACTCAGATCCTCATGGAAAGCCTCATTAAAGATAGTGTGGGAGTTCTTGAACCCTTAAAATAGTCTAGTCCAAGTCAGTTGGCCACTAATTCTGATCTCTGGATTGTGCCACTCAAAGGCAAAAGTATTGCTGGCTCTCTGACCGCTAACAGTGTAGTGTTCTAGGCAGACTAAACTGGCTTCAGTACCTCAAGGGTTAATAACCTCCATATGTGAGGGGTTATTCCCTCTCTCGCTTCTTGAGACTTGAGGTACTGTTGGACTTTGACTGGGTCCACATCTACATATATCAGGGGTCTGTGCTTTGCTAATCCCATGCCCCCAGTCTCAGCCCATGCTGGGGGAAACCTCTGCAACCATTTCTCAATTCCTGGCTCAGGGGCTGCTGGCTTCTGATGGAGTCTATATTCCTCAGACATGCTAGACATCATCAACACCTGTACTGGTTTCTAATAGTGGGTAGGGGCACTCTGGAATAACTAGGGATGAATGGATTACCCATCCCATTCCCAAGTCCACTCTTCTTCAGGTAGTCCATGAATAAGATTTGGTGCCTGTGGCTTCTTGTACTCAGGTTTTCCTGGTGGACATAAGTTCATCTGGTGTCAGCAGGGCAGAATTCTCCACCAGTGCTCACCCGGAATCTCACTGGTTAACATTTTATATGCCTTTAGTCTATCCCTCTGATTTTCTAGGCATCTTTACTTCAGACAATTTTTCTTTTCCCGTAAGTCTTCTGCCTTTTCTCTCATTTCCTGAGCAACATAAAAACTTCTACCAAAGTCTTTCTTGAGGTTTCCTTCAGTAGCCTAGGAGATATTATATGGCTACAATATTTTAAGCAAGAACAGAAACATGCATATACTGTAGAGTGTTTTTTATCCTAACCAATAATATTGTGTAACCAACCTCTCTAAGAGATGACAAATTTTTATAAAATTTTTATAACCCATTTGGATTTGAATGATCAAGGCAGCCGTTGCTTTAGCTCGGCAACCACAAGCAGTGACTCTCTGCCTTTGGAGTTAAGCCATGGTCAGGTTTGGTGGATAGGCCCAGGACAAGTCATAGGAGCCCCAGCCTCCAGCTGAGGTGAGGAAGGTGAGCTGCAGGGAGACAGAAGGCTGCTATTAACCCAGCAAAGATGGCTGCCAAACATGTGACTGACCAAGATGGTGACAACCCAGCCATGTAGCTGACTAAAAATGCATTCCAAAATGGAATCATGTCATGTTTTTAAATTTACTCATGCATAGATTTCTAATTATCGATTTACAGTGTTACTAGTTTTAGTATAATAGATTTTAACCTTATTTAATAATTTCTATCACTCTGTCAGCATTATCTATATCAAAAAACATTTGACCTCTTGCTAAGTTCTGCTTCCTGACCATAAGTACAGTCACAGCATCTGTGGGTGGTGACCGGCTGCTATTGGCAACAGGCATAGCAAAAATATTTAAACCATTTCTGTTCCAGCTTTATGCTTTTAACAAAATTAGGAACACATCAGAAAGCACAAACTTTCTAACAAAGCAAGCATATACAACTTTCTTGAGAAGCAGACAAAACTTCCCAACAAGACAAACAAAACTTTCTAACTAGAAACAGAACCAAATGGGCAGGTAACATCTTGCTCTATTGACACCCACATTTCCCTTCCTTCTAGCAGCGCATGCCTCTTTGCAGTGAAACACAGAAAACAGATAATTGTGACATACACAGTTCTGGCAGGAACAACCTGAGAATCCCTTCCACTGGCCATGTGGGCCCAAAGGCTGGCCATGTACAGGTTTTATCTGAAGTTACAAAACACACACATACACACACACACATTCACTCATGAGTCCAAACATTAAACACACATACTATGGCGACATTGTTCATGCATTCACACATTCATCTCCATTTTTAAAGGAGTAAGACGATATTAGCCTGGCTAAAACATTCACATAGATAAAGACAAACAAGGCAACAGTGTACAAGCCAATGCCCTGCTGTACAAACAAGAGACAAGCAGAAACCCGCTTCAGACAAAATGGAAGAACAAGGGCCCATAACAGAATGACAGAGTACCATGCTTCAGAGACCTTGGCCATCCACAAAAAACGTACAGATGGGACGAAGGTGGCTCAGTAAGGTTTCCCTGTCCCCAGAGTTCAGACAGGGACCCTCTTGGGCCCCCAGGGTCCTGAATCTTACCTTCCTCCCCTTATTTAAAGCATTCATGACTTTCAATAGGTCACCCAGAGAAACTGATAAGTAACCTTTGGCCACCCTGGAAATATAAAAATGCTGTTGTATGTTCTCTATTTGGGCTGTTTTCATTGCTCTAAATGTTTTTATTTACAATTGAACTTCAAGATAGTTCGACACAGGACAACTAATAGATCACTCTTCCTAAAAGTAAACATTTACTGTTACACTGATGATGCAATGATGCAATCTCATTTGAAGCTGCATACACAAATTCATAGAAAGCTGCTTAAACCAGTGTTTGCACTTAGAGCTATTCCAGGAATTGCTCATGTTAGGCATAATGATGCTCACCTGCTGTGGCAACGCTTAGCAGACACAGGCAAGAGACTGGGGATGTGGGCCAGCCTGAGCTGTAAAGCAGCTTTATCTTAAACAGATCATAGCTACACTTTTGTTGTTGTGTTGTTCAGTTATGGTGCCCCGGGGTTTGTGTTTTGTCTGTACTCGGTGTCAGTTTACTAGCCTTGTAGTAAATACTACCACGTAAATAGAAACTGCAGTTAAGTTAAGAAAGCTCAGTAAACATGCTGCTGTGCCTTAGCCTCATCCCCACCAGCCTTTGCATAACCACTTCCTAAGGCAGCTGGAGCCACACCTCCAAATAATCCCATAGCATCCTGATAGACTTCCTCCTCCAAGAGACATTCTATTGTACAATGTGTATACATATCAGTGTGTTGCCAGTTAGGGTGTGAGTTCTTGGAAAAGCAAGAACTTAATTTAATCTTCTGAGACTACATGACTTCACTCTTCATTTTAACCAGAGACTATTTTAAGAGAGTAAACAAGTGAAGGGAGGCTTCTTGAAAGCAATATTCAGGGGTCTTCAATAAATAATACAGGGCAATATAGATAAGTAAAACAATAATGAAACATTTGTGATGACATAGGAAATTTAAGTTTTTGAACAGCAGAGTCATGCTCAGAATCATGTTCTCATTGCACCAATGTGACACCAAATTGTTCATAAGTTTTAGGAAACAAGTGTAGGAGAAAACTGGATTTGATCTAAATCACTATGTGTTGAATTAGACTGAAGAATAGTTTGAAAGTTTTCTGCAAGAAATCCAAATAGAATATTAACTCTTGTGTATGAGTAATACCTGATACTTGATTGATATACTGACTGAAGGATTTTCAGTTCCGGGTTTTAAGGCCTTTTAGAAAGGCATTGTGCTTCTGTGATGTTGGGAAATGGAGGTTGCTGAGCTGCTTCTGTTTTCTACAGCTCTGCAAGTGAATCTGGTTCTCAAAGTGCCTGCGAGCCACTGGTAACTCCAACAGCCCTGGCTGCTTGCACCAGAGTTGACTCGTGTTTTACCCCGTGGTTTGTCCCGTCTCTTTGCATGGCCTTCCAGTTTGCTCACCTGGAGTTTCATCTTTGTCACCATTTGGACCAACTAGGCACAGGTATGCATTCTTTCAGCATCAGAGAGCATCAGCTTCGCAGCGCCAGACTCAGTGCTGTGCTCACAGTGCCTCACTTCACCAGCCCTGAGCACCAGCACAGTTGATCTGATACAACAGCTGTGACCCCTACTTCTCAATGAGTGGTATTGTAGTGATATGTTTTGACATGTTTCCTAAGAGAATTTTCAAGGAAGTGTGCAGAGTTTACTGTTACTCCAATTATGATATCTTTTAAAGAAATACATGTTTTAGTCTATATCCTACATTAGTAGGAACTAGATCCCAAAAGTACTTAGTATTTATCACTTGAGTTCAAGGTGCCTATTCTATTAAAGATGGACACATTCTCATTCAATTACAAGGCTCTTATTTTTATACATTTAAAAAGAATATAAATCAATTTCTCCCACCTAGCAAAAGTAGGCTCCTATTAATTCTCAGTGTTACTATTTCATAAGCATTGTGTTCAGTAGCAACACTTTTTCTATTAACACAGTTTTGTTTTGGGTTTGGGGTTTTCAACCTGCATGTTATGGAAAAGGGAGGAGATCAAGACCAGGCATAGCTGGTCTGGAGCACTTTGCCTTTTCAACAAAAATAGACTTCAACTGCTCTTCTTGAGTCCTGTCTTTGTTGTTTTGGATTGAGTGGTAGATACAGAGATTTAGATAGTTGTCTTCTTTTGTTACTGTGATCAAAAATTTTATCTATGGAAGTAAAAATAGCCTTTGAGCAATATACATTTAAGATACTTAATTGAACAAAACAATGTATTTGCAAGTATCAAATGATAGTTCAAGGATTTTAATATCTTCAAAACAATTGTTTAAGTTTGAATACCAGGCACTAAATTTTAAGAACCAAGTAAGTCATTTAAAAGTCACCTTGTTTGTTTTCATGAAGGATTGGCACACCTTAATCACTATTTGTCTTTTTCTTAAAAGCTTTACCACAGCACCTTCAGCCATTCATTTCTGATAAAAATGTGCCATCTGAACTAGAGTACATGGTGATTGCCTTCAAAGAACCAAACTTGTACCTTCGACAGTGGGACGGTGACTCTGTCTGCCAGGAGGTCCGGTTCTCATCTCAGGTGGACTGTAACCTCCTGGAGTGCAGAAATGTCACAATGCAAAGTGTGGTGAAGCCCTTCGGCATCTCTGTGCAGATGGCACTCTCTGACAACGGAGGGCAGAAGCTCCTCGACAGCACCGTGATTGTGGACTCTGTGCTTGTAAACTTTGGGCAGCATGTCGTTCATTCCCTAAACACTGCGATACAAGCTTGGCAACAGGTACGCACATTCCAGAACCATTTGCCATTTAGTCACATGTGATCTGTTATTACACACTCCATGTTATCACTTGTAATGATAAGATAAACAAAAACCAGAATGTTAGAGAATGAATAATTTGTGGGCACCACTATATGCTGGCCTTCTTTGTTTAGGTAACGTGATGCAAGGGTTCTCTTTAGAAAGCTGGGTTCACACACACATCAGAGAACGTGCCTATCTACTTATGAATAATATACCACATCTAGGTGGAAAGTAACATGTTCCCAGGATTTTGTTTTCAAAGTGCTATGGCTTTTATTAGTTGAAGCTTCAACTTTGGTATGCACCAGAATGTCTAAATAGTCACTGTAGAAATGAAGGACTTACAGTAAGCCTTCCAGACTCTTAAAGAAAACATGAATGCACAGGGGATAGAACCAGGAAATAGAGCAGTCTAGTCTTTCCCTTTGCTGACATCCTTCCTTTTTGATTCACTAGAATAGTCTTATAATCATAAATAATTATAGTAATGTTAATAATTTTCTTGTATTTTTGTAAGAAATTATTCATATCAAAAAACAAAAGATGTATAAGCCACTGCTGAATGGCATATTTAAATTGGGAGACCTGCCAGTATGTGGCAGCATGGAAACAGTCTCACAGAATGTTTGGATGATAACTCACTCAGAGACACAGCAATTCTGCCTTTGTACTCACTTTTATTGCTGTACTGTGTTGCCCCGCATTTAGTCACCATGTAAGCAGAGCCGTTTGCCCCCATTTTGTGTAGGTTCCAAACACTGACATGGGCTAGCTTCTCAGGATGAGTTCTTCTGTGCAGCGTCTTTCAGTGGCGGGCCCTAGAAGGTCAGGGAGAGGATCTCTTATATAAATGAGGAAGTTTCTTGGGGACGAGGAACGTGGGGAGGAGGTGTTATGAGAATAACTTGAGGATCTTTATGGAAAAAAAATATGAACTAAATAGTTCTCAATTTTTTTACATTCTCTAACCTAAAATGTTTATGAGAATTAGATTTCGTAAAAATAAAATTTAATGTTAACTTTATGTGCATGAAGACCTATACAAGACTAAGGGATTAATTGCTTGACATGGTTCTACAACAGCAAAGGAAAAGAAGATAACACATCTGGTTTATATTTTAAGTCTTTTTTAAGGGCATTCCATGGTTTTCTTGTTGCAAAGGACATGCGTAAAATAAGAGCTAGTGTGATCTAAATCTTTGCAGCTGGTTCAAATAGCAATGTGAAAAAAAACTTCCATAGCTCCAATTTCTATGGGTTTTTTTTGATATTTTGAACAATGCCTTTAATAAAAAACAAACATAGAAAATAGAAAAGAATTCTTGATAGAGCATTTAAACCTAGGACATTTTTGTCTTGATATCAGAGCTTTATAAGAAGACTCATGTGTAGCAACTACTGCAAAATGACCTACAAAATATCGTTTTCTCCCAGAGAAAAAATGTTCTTCTAGACATGGCTATACATATAAATAAAATATGGTACATAAATATTTAAATGTTTTAAACCACATCAGACTGTGAGTGACTGACTGATTAGCACAGTGCCTTGCAGGAATATTCCATTAAGTAGAGCCATGTGTCACAGAGCAGACTGCTGACAGGTACATTCTAGGACTAGTTGGTTCTGATTTACACAGGGATTTGGCCATGTTAACATGAGCCACAGAGGATATGCTTCTGTAATTGTTGCTGTAATTTTCTTGTTTCCTCTCATGTCAAGGGTACTTGCCACCAAGTTTTAATGTGGTAGGCGTCAAGCCCTATGTATTCTAAAGTAAATATGAAAGTACACTACTTTGAAATCAGAGGACATTTGACATTGAAATGGGCTGATAACGGCTTATTACACTCATTATTTCTGTCCTGAATGTAATTCATGATCTTTAGAAGAAAGTTTATTCTGAAACTTGAATTTTATTGTATGTTTCATAATGCTGACATAATATAGTTATTAACAACGAAAATGAATTTCATAAGTAGAACAAGAGATTTGAGTTCTTCATCTACTTTTTAAAGTTCGATTATTATTGGGCATGAAACAGCTTGATCCTTCACCTTTAGGTCATAAGTTCAAAATTAACAGAACTTTTCATCAGTTTCTGATTTCTGTGTTCATAGTGCTCGCACGCTCTCTCTCCCTCCCTCCCTCCTTCCTCCCCTCTCTCCCCCATCTCCTTCTCCTCTTTCCTCTCCATGTCTGTTTGTGTCAAATGATAATGGTTTCTTTCATGAACCTGGATTAAGAACTCAAAGCCTGCTTTCTTTTGGCTTCCGTGTCAGTTCCTGAGTTTAAACAGAATGGAGGTCACACTCACATGTGTCCCTAGACCAAGCGTTATCTCTGCCATGAAGAGTAAACAGAACAGCACTCCAATGGAGGTCACACTCACATGTGTCCCTAGACCAAGCGTTATCTCTGCCATGAAGAGTAAACAGAACAGCACTCCAATGGAGGTCACACTCACATGTGTCCCTAGACCAAGCGTTATCTCTGCCATGAAGAGTCCTGTTCGGCATGACTTGAAGTATGAATAAGCAATCTTTTAACTACAAATCCTTGCAGGCATTACGGGACTTAGTGCAGATGATGTCACATAAATGAATATATACACTTTTGTATAACAGAATCTAAAACATTTCAAGAAGTGTTGAAGTTTATTACAGTTAATAGTAAATTCCATAAATGAGGAAGCATTTCAGAAACACTTCCCTGAGGACCTCAAGTATTCTTTAAGAAAAATGTAAACAACCTCTTTGTGTTCTTTCATTATATTTCCCTCCTAAAACCTCATCATTTATTAAACCCTCATGAGTTTTTAGGGATGAGGAGAGGGACATGCTTTTTTTAACCCCCAGCTGGTAACTTGACCCTGAGTTGAGATGGACGTGTAACTGAGTAGTGAGAATCGCAGTCGACCCTTACTGCATGCTTGTGCTCTTGTAAGGAAAGGAGAGAGACGTGTTTACAAGGAGAGCAGTTTATTTTGATTATATAATACCAAGTGGAAAAATCTCATCAAAACTAATCACACACTGTGACTCTGGTTTGATTAAAGGTTTTAGATAAATGCATTAAATAGGATTGGGTAGAGCAGGCTCAAATCGGAAGAGCCAGAACATTCAGAAAACAGATGGCTTGAAAAAAATCCTTCCAAAGGAGCATAAAATTGAGTTTAAATTCACTTTTTGAATATTTTTCTAGTTTTTATAAAGTCAACATGTTTTACCAATATAACTATTAATGTTAGGCTAGGATATAGTTCTTTGATAGAGTGCTTACCTGTGTACATCTGTCCCTGGGCTCAATTCCCAGCATAGTTAGAAAATAAACACCTGCTTGTCTTTGTTGTTTGCTTGTTTCCTAAATGTTTATTGAGTACTCAAGCCTCAGGAATTATGATGAGTATTGGAGGTAAAATTGAAAAATACCCAGGCCCTGTTCCTTTCTGTAGACAGCAAACATAGCATCTGGTAGTGGAACAAACTAACAGTTCATCCACGCTGATACACGGTGTCACATCAACATCAAACAGAGAAGCAGGGAGTGGGGGAGTCAGAAAGCTACTTGAGGCCCTGGCTTTATACACAGGAACCTGCAAGCTGAATACACACAAGTTGGTCCCACAGAAGGTAAAAGAAAAGAGTTCTCAGAAGCGGGAAGGGACTGACCAGGAAGCAGCTTGACACTTGACTGAATGAAGGACATCAGGGGGTGTGGAGAACCTGGGGAAAGCAGGCAGAACTGGAGTGCCCCTAGAAGGTGGCACTGGAATGCAGCTAGTGCTCTAGGCATGCCCAGGTGAAACTGATCTCTGAAACCCAACAGCAGGCATGTTTTGTGTTAAAAGCCATGTCAGACAGCATTAATGATTGTAAGTGTTTGGGTCTCAGCCAGATTAGTGTGCCTGTCAAGAATGGATAGATGATTTAAAAAGGAGAGGAAGAGGAAGAAAAAAAAAGAAGTAATTGTAGTAGTGGCAGTGGTGGTAATGGTAATGGTGGTAGTGGTGGTGATGGTGGTGGTAATGGTAATGGTGGTAGTGGTGGTGATGGTGGTGGTAATGGTAATGGTAATGGTGGTAGTGGTGGTAATGGTGGTGGTAATGGTAATGGTGGTGGTGATGATGATGATAATGGTGGTGATGGTAGTGGTTTTATAGTAGGTGTTAGTGGTCTTCAAGTGTGTCTGGGAGAATGAGTCCTGTCAGGGCCCCTCACCACTCAAAACTATAGCACACATACCTTGGGAGTATTCTGCATGTCTGAGTTGGATTCTGTTTCTCACAACTCTTTGCTGATGAAGTTGTAGCTCTGGTCTCTGTCCTGATGGGTACCACTGACAGTCCTTGGGCTTTATGCTTTCTAATCCCCTGAATCATCCTGCTTTTGAGTTATGTCAGTAAAGAGGCAAACTGTAGGTGTGGCATTCTTTAGATCCTGAGCCAGAGAATAGAGGCCCACAGGAGAAGTGTCTGCTGTCTGTTACCTCCCATGACCTGCTGCAAATCAGTTAGCTACTTCGGAATCCTTCTATCCTCACATTGATACCTTTCTTAGCTGTACTATTAGTTTCCCAAAAGCATTTGACTTGCGTTTAAGCCACAGCCTGGGTGATAAAGACAGTGTAGCCAGTGTTTTGATGTCACAGAAATCAGTAAGGACTCCTTTAAACTGAGAAACAGGTATCAGCTTAGAAACCTATTACTAATCAGATGAGCCTTAGCTGTTTGTCAGTATATTAGCTACTGAGCTATTTGCTGAATGAAACAGATACTGGGAACTTCTTCAACTCACATTATTCCTCTTAAAAACTGCAACTTGGCCTTTAAATGGATTCTAGAGTTGATCTGTTTTGTATGTTCAGCTTCTTAACAATAGAGGGACAGTTATGGTTTTATTTTTTTAAACTCTCTCTGAACAGATTCACAAGCACGCACACACACACCCTCCTAACAAACCCAGGGTTGTAGTAACCTAAATTATCCTTACTCTCTGTGGGGTACAAACTGTGGCATTGGTAATTGGCCCTGATTGTGGAGTTTGGAGGGCTGGGAACATGGTAATTCTAGCCTCTAATATTCTGCTCAGAAATGTGCATGACCCAGTACAGCACTCTTTATAGCATGTTAATTCATTTTAAAAAATGTTAGATGTTTGTAGGATCTCACTGTTCTTTTCCTCTTCTGTGGTATGATTTATTTTGTAGGAGTATAAACTGAAACACATTCCTGGAACATATGATGTCTTTAAGATATTTTTGTTGTGCTTATCCTGAAAGTATAGAATATTCTGTATACCAGAGCTAACGGCAACAGGTCCTTTAACATTTGTGTTAGAACAATGGCCACTGGGCAGACAGCTGCCAAACATCTTGCAATTAATCTGATACACACATTGGCTTTTATATTTTTTTCTTCCAGAACAAATGCCCTGAGGTAGAGGAGTTGGTCTTCAGCCACTTTGTGATCTGTAATGACACACAGGAGACACTGCGGTTTGGCCAGGTGGATACTGATGAAAATATTCTGCTGGCGAGTCTCCACAGTCACCAGTACAGCTGGCGTTCTCACAGATCCCCACAGGTATTCGAGAAGCAGTCTTACAAACAGCCATTGTTCATGTTGGGGATTTGTTTACTTTGCATTTATGTTTCTGTGTCCGGTTATTTCCCTGTGCAGTGGCATCTGATAGAAACCCAAGAATGTTCAGAGGCCATGCTTCCCATGCAGTGGAGTGCTTCCTAATAAGCATGGGTGCTGTTCAGGAAAGAGAGAGGCCTCTAGAGCTGATCCATAAGGTCTGGGTCCTGTGCTGGGGAGGCTTGCTGTTCCATCTTGTTTTCCATCTCCAGAATGGGGAGGAAGCAGTCCTGTTCTGTGGAAGTATTGGACTACTGCCTGGTATGAATCAGATCATGTGCTGAGAGCATATTAACCATTCATGTACTCAGATTTCCTCTGTGGACATACCTTGTACCAGGTACATCTTGTCACTAGCAGTCTGTGACTTCAGGGGCAGCTCAAGATCATGTAGCAACTATAATGCCAAACTGTGCCCTGGGGAGCACTGAAAAAAGACATAGCAAAGGATGTCTGTTTTCCAAGTGGTGTCATTCCATTTTCCTGTCACTTTAGATGGGCGTAATTAGAGAGATGTGCCCTGTGGGGATAGTCTACAGATGAATTAAATGCAAAGATGTGGTCTTAAATTAGAAAAAGAAATCCTAGCAAGTATTCCCAAGAATAATGTATTTCTAAAACTCTGGATAATAAACTACTATCTGCTTGTGATTAAAAGTAAGTCATTAGATTAGAGAGTATGCTCTCCCATGTGGTCCAGAGGCTGTTCCACCCTCAGGCTCTACCTCCTTTTCCTTCTGCACTCCAGAGATTCTTGTCCTTTACTTATTTTGAGTATTTTCATGTAAATTATTCCATTGTTGTTATAAATTTGGAAGCATAGATATAATGAAATGTTCTTTATCTAAATGTCCTAATTTTAAATTAAATTAATCTGACAGGACTTTAAAACCCTAAGCTTTTATAATACAAATTCTCTTTTTAAAGATTTGTTTTTATTATTTTTAATCATGTGTGTGGGAGTGAGTAGGGGTGTGTGTGTGTGTGTGTGTGTGTGTGTGTGTGTGTGTGTGCTTGAGTACAGGTACCCTCTGATACCAGAAGTGCAGGATCCCCTGGAAATGGAGTTATATACAGTCATGAGCTGCCTGACATAGGTTCAGGGAACTAGATTCTGGAAGAGCAATACACGCTTTTAACCACTGATGCATCTCTCCAGTGCCTTATAATATAAATTCTTACAAAAGCTACTCACACAATATGGTATTGCACTCATAATTAAATCACACATAGTTTTCAATTTTCTTCTTGAAAATGTTCCGTGTTTGTTGTCATTTGCTGTGTGTGACATGATGGATACTGTATTTATTTCAAAGTTTTCTTTTTGTTGCTTTTTTCTTGTTCATTTCAAAAGTTAGAAGCATACAGGTATATACCCAGAACAAAGGCCAATGCACATGTTATCTCGACCTTACAATGCTATCTGTGTAGCCTTTTATACCCCTTTACAGTTTTCCAAGGTCACTGCATCCCCCAGTAATGTACTACTGAACAGAGGAATGCACCTCAGAGGAGGTACAGTAATGTGGGGCTCTATACTCTTGTGGCCACCTTACCCACACAGCCAACTATGGGGCTCAGCTGACAGAGAGCGAAACAAGACACTCAGCCTTCTCCAGAGTCACACACCACCCTCCGACCCTCAGGATTCCTGGACACTGGAGCTCAGCTAGGAAGCTTCTAGGGGCATGCAGTCGCTGGGTAGAAGAGAGGTCAATGAGAAACAAGAGGGGAAGGCCATTGTACCATTACATCTGTAATATTTATGCTTCAAACAGATATGAGTTTACTTCACAACATCTCTATATAGTTTGTTGCTATAAATATTGTAAATATAACAGGAACTTGTGTCCCTCCCTCTTAGGGAGAACTTACATTTTATTAGTTTATATATGTAGTTTTATATTCACAATCCTATCTTTGTCCCCTATATTTAGGCTGCATAATCATCTGTTAAACTAGCTAAGCTGTGAGGTTTTAGAAAAAGGGCTGAGAAGTCTCTGATATGGTACATTATGTAAACCTAAAGCCAAAGTCATAGAGGATTCATGGTCCAAGTGTGAACCCTCGAAAAGGGGCTAACTGTATCACCAGACTTGAATTCTGTAACTTTTAAATAAATCAAATTCATATAAAACATTTCTACATTCAGGTATGATGGTGTACCTGTAATCCTAGTACTCAGGAGGTTGAGGCAGGAGGATCAGAAAATTCAGACTCTTCTCTACTACATAAGAGTTCAAGGCCACTCTGAGCTGAGTGAAGCCCTGTCACAACCCCATCCCCACCCAAAAAGGAAAACTTCAAGTTTATTTAAGTTTGGTTTTTTTTTTTTTTACCGCCACCCCCTCCCCGAAAACTTCAAGTTTAAATCAGGCTCCTTTAAAAGAAAATGATGTCCTTTGTATGCTTCCATGTATGCTGAAATGTGTTTTAAGACCTCTGAAGCCAAGGCCTTAATGGGCCCAGAGGGTGCTTATGGAACACCTAACATCCACAGCGCATGCTGCTATGCTCTAGTGAGAGCGCACTCCGAGCTCAGATCAGAAGAGCCAGCCACTTAACATCTGACTGCACCTGGAGTTTGTCACAGATGCACAAATGAGCAAAATGTTCCTTTCTCCAGATTCCAAGTCATATCCTGCACTGCCCAGCAAGCTTGGTTTTAGGAACATTTGTGTCTGCATGTTTATGCAACCTTGGGTATTAGTCAATTCATAGTCTCAGGGAGAATTTCTAAAGTTCATAGAACTTAACTCTACTAAACAATGCAGCTTATATTGCAGAGATGAAGAAAGTGGCAGTGACACCTGGGAAGGTTTCACAAGGTCAGGCTATCTTAGAACCACACAGAAGGTTGCTAACAACAGTGAATCCCCACTAGGACAGGAAGAAACATGAATAGAGCCAATCCCAGAAATCTTAAGCTGAGGAACCTTTTAGGATTGAAAAGTCATAAACTCCCCATATAGTTTCTAACACATCTCTGAGGCAGAATCACTTCAAATGCTGGACATTCCACAGCAATTTCTTGCCTAAGTAAACAAAAGAAGAATGGAACTGTTTCTTAGGGACTAATTGAACATCTTTAGCTGCACAGAATTGTGGATAGCACCACAAAGGACTGTAGATATCCAAGTTGAGCTTACCAGATAGGTTATATGATTACAATAGCCATCAGTGAGCTGACCTTCAAAAAGTATTTTATGTTATACCAAGTTATAAGTTTGTGACATCTTTCCAGAATATGAACGAGTGTATGCAGCTTAAAAATAAGGAAAGCCTGTTTGATTTAACCAAACTGGGTAGGGCAACACCTCTATAATCTGTAGGATTTTTGAATAAGCTATCAAAAATAATTCCTTTCTGGTTCAAGATAGCCCATTGGTTAATCACTTGAAATAGGAGTACCTCTGCTTTGTGTGTAAGAGTTTGTACTTCTTACCTTCAGAAGGCACAATTTATGAATTATGTACAATTTTGTTATAAAGATATATTTTATTTCATGTGTATGTGCACCATTGTGAGTAGTGACACCCTCAGAGGTCAGAAGAGGGTGTTGATATATTGTAAGTAGAGTTAAAGTGGTTGCTAGCCACTATGTGGGTGCTGAGAACCGAACCCTGATCTTCTGCAAGAGCATTCAGTTCCCAACTTCTGAGGCATTGCTTCAGCCCCACACTCACTTAATTTTAGTAACTAAATTAAGCAAGGCAAAGGGGATGTTCTATAGAGTGTCTATAAAATAACAATATTTTTCTGCAATGAATGTTAGAATAGTTTATAAATTCATGAGAATAACACATCTTTTAAGTTGTAAAGGATAGCTAGGAAAGAATTAATTTTGATGACCAGCACAGCAGCATCTTGCAAGATATTCAATAAACAGACAGTGCCAAAAATATAAGCCTACATAAAAGATGGGGGCTAGCGAATGTTCTCTAAGGACAAGGTGGTGAATATAGCAGGCTTCTGTAGCCTTCCAACCTGTTCTGCAGCTTCTCCCCATGCAAGGGCATAGCAAAGTCCTTAAAGGAGTGAGCAGGTCTGCATCCCAGTGAGACTTTATTTATAGATAAGGGTTTAATTTCATCCCAATTTTACACATGTTGAACTGCTCCTTTGTCTTTGTATTTTTCAACATTAGAATTTTCAAAGTTCTGACTGGAGCAATAGCTCAGCAGTTAGGAGTACTTGTTACTCTTACAGAAAACCAGCACTTACATGAAGACTAACACCCATCCCTAACCCTGTTCCAGGGATCCAGTGCCTTCTTCTTTCTGCCTTCTTAGGCACCGAGCATGCACATGGTACACAGGCATGCTTGCAAGCAAAGCATGCACACAAAAAATAAAAATGAATAAATCTAATGTCTAACTTTTTTAAATGTAAAGGTTCATAAGTTAGCCCAAAGTGCTGTTTGCCCCTGACCCTGTGCGGTCCTCGCTGCCAGTCAAGCCTTGTGGTAGTAGACTGCAGTAGGATGGTCTGGCCCCTACTTGTGGTAGTAGACTGCAGTAGGATGGTCTGGCCCCTACTTGTGGTAGTAGACTGCAGTAGGATGGTCTGGCCCCTACTTGTGGTAGTAGACTGCAGTAGGATGGTCTGGCCTCTACTTGTGGTAGTAGACTGCAGTAGGATGGTCTGGCCCCTACTTGTGGTAGTAGACTGCAG
>PVIH01018624.1:0-22033 GCA_004025045.1 Sigmodon hispidus
CAACCACTGAACAGCTTGGGATCGGAAACACCCTGGACTGACCCTTTGGATCCCACGCCACCTAGAGGAACACCTGACTCACTCTTGAGGGAGAGGGGAAAGAACTGGATTTGGCCAGAGGTGGAGACTGACCTAAGCATTAATGGGTCAGTGGGACCATAGGACTGTATGCTCCCTGCCCAGGGAGGGGATGGGGAGTCGCAGAGGATGATATCTTTTATACATTGTTGTATACGGTTTGCCAAAATTTTGTTGAGAATCTTCACATCAATATTCATGAGGGAAATTGGTCTGTAATAATCCTTTTTTCTTGTGTCTTTGAGTGACTTAGGTATTAAGGTAATTGTGGACTCATAAAAGAAACTGAGCAATATTCCTTCAATTTCTACAGGGTGAAATAGTTTGAGGAGAAACAGTAGAAATTCTTCTATGAATGTCTGGTAGAATTCGGCACTGAACCATCTGAACCAGGGATTTTATTTTGGGGGAGGTTTTCAATGACACCTTCAATTTCCTTAAGGGTTATAGGCCTGTTAAGGTGATTAATCTGATCTTCATTTCATTTTGGTAGTTGGTATATTTCCAAAAAGCTGTCCATTTCTTGTAGGTTTTCCATTTTTGTGGAATACAGATTTTCAAAATATGATCTGATATTTCTCTGTATTTCCTGTGGGTCAGTTTTTATGTCCCCCCTTTTCATTTCTGATTTTGTTGATTTGAACACTCTCTCTCTGCTTTTTGATCAATTTTGCTAAGGGCTTATCTATTTTGTTAACTTTCTCAAAGAACCAATTCTTAGACTCATTGATTCTTTGTATTGTTCTTTTTGTTACAATTGTATTGATTTTAGCTCTAAATTGGATTATTTTCTGCCATCTACTCCTCCTTGCTGAGTTTGCTTCTAATTGTTCTAAGGCTTTCAGCTGAGCTGTTATGTCTCTAGTGTGGGATTTCTCAAGGTTTTTCATATAGGCATCTAGCGCTATGAATTTTCCTCTTAAGACTGCTTTCATTGTATCCCACAAGTTTGGATATTTTTTGATTCATTTTCATTAAATTCTAGGAAGACTTTGATTTCTTTCTTAATTTCTACCTTGACTGAGAGATGGTTCAGCTGAGTGATGTTTAGTTTACATAAGTTGGTAGGCTTTCTTTGGGTTTTGATGTTGTTGAACTCTAACTTTAGGCCCTGGTGGTCTGATATGTTACAAGGGATTATTTCCATTTTTTTTTTATCTGTTGATATTTGCTTTATAACCAATTATTTGGTCAATTTTGGAGAAAGTTCCATGAGGAGCTGAGAAATATGTCTATTCCTTTGCATTTGGGTAGAGGCTTCTGTAGATATCTATTAAGTCCATTTGCATCATAACCTCATTTAGACTCCTTATTTCTCTGTTGAGTCTCTGTCTGGTTGATCTATTCAGGGTTGAAAGTGGGCTATTGAAGTCTCCCACTATTAGGGAGTAAGAATTGATGTGAGATTCAAGCTTTAGCAGTGTTTCTTTTACATAAGTAGGTGCCCTTATATTAGGGGCATAAATATTCACGATTGAAATTTCCTCTTGACCAATTTTTCATGTGATGAATAAGTAGTGACAATCTTGGTCCCTTTTTATTTCTTTTAGCTTAAAGTCTATTTTGTTAGATTTTAGGATTGCAACCCCACTTGTTTCTTAGGACCATTTGACTGAAAATCTTTTCCCAACCATTTATTCTAAGCCTGTGTCTGGCCTTGCAGTTGAGTTGCGTTTCTTGAATGCAACAGAAGGATGACTTTTGCTGTTGTATCCATCTTGTTAGTGTATGACATTATATAGGAGAGTTGAGTCCATTGATATTAAGGGAAATTAGTGAACAGTGATTGTTATTTCCTGCCATTTTTGGTAGGAACTTTTTTATATTTCCTATCTCTGGAGTATTCTTCTGTGGAATTATTGATTGTTTGTGGTTTCATGGGTGTATCTGGGGTCCTTAGGTTGTAGTTTTCCCTCTAATACTCTCTGTAGTGCTGGATTGGTAGATAGATACTCTTTCAGTCTGACTTTGTCATGAAATATCTCGTTTACTCCATCTATGGTGATTGATAATTTTGCAGGTATAGTATTCTAGTTTGGTAGCCATGCTCTTTTAACATCTGTATAACTTCTTACCAAGATATTCTAGCTTTCATCGTTTCCATTGAATACTCAGGTGTTATTCTGATGGGTCTGCCTTTATTTGTAAGTTGGCTCTTTTCTTTTGCAGCTCTTAAAATTTTTTCTTTGTTCTGTATGTTTTGTGGCTTGATTATAATGTGGCATGCTGACTTTTTTGGGGGGTCATATCTATTTGGTGTTTTTAAGCTTCTTGTATCTTTATAGGCATTTCCTCCTTTAGGTTAGGGAAGTTTTCTTCTTTAATTTTATTGAAAACATTATCTGTGCCTTTGAGCTGGTATTCTTCTCCTTCTTCTGTTCCTATTATTCTCAAATTAGGTCTTTCCATGGTGCCCCAAATTTCTTGAACGTTTTGAGTTATTGCTTTTTTAGTTGTACTATTTTCTTTGACTGATATATTTATTTGAGCTACTGAAACTTCCACTTCAGAGTTCTATCTTCCATCTCTTGAACTCTGTGTTTATGCTTGTATCTGTAGTTCCAGCTTTTTTCTTCAGATTATCTATTTCCATCTTTGCCTCATTTTGTGCCTTTTTTATTGCTTCTATTTCAGGTTTTAGTTCTTGGCATGTTTCTTTCATAGATTTGTTCATCTCTTCCAATTTTTTGTTTGTATTTTCTTCTATTTCTTTAAGACTTTTTTTCATATCTTCTTTCAGAGCTTCAGTGATCATCAAAATGAATTTTTGGTGATGATTCCTTCTTTCTTCTTCATTGCTCAGTTCAGGTCTTGTATTTGTAGGACCACCACTTTCTTCTTGAGTTACCTTGTTGTCCTTTATATTATTATGTAAGTTTTTGCACTGGCGTTTGCCCATGGCTTTACTGGTTCACGATTAGGTGACTCTTGGTCAATTGTGGCACTTGGCCTTGTGTGCCTCCTGTCACCTCTGAGGAAAAGGTCTGCTCAATCAGTACTTCTGCACTGTGCACGGGACTGAATTTCAAGTTTTCTATCTTTCTCTGTTTGACCAATTAGAGGAGGGGTTGTGGCTGTGAAAACTCCCTCAGCACTAGATGTGGGGGCTGTGACAAGCACAGTTTATCTCTGCCTGCTCCAGGGTGTTTTGGGACTCGCTCTGCAGATAGCACCTGGTCCCAGAACCAGAACCAGAACTGATGGGAGCTCAAGTCTCCTCTCCCTGGCATGGATACAGTCCCTGAGGCCTGCTGACCCCTCCTCACCTCTGGGTGGGGCCTGAGTCTGTCCTACAGGGACCCCAGTCCTTATCTGATCACTCAGTCTGAGGTGTGTAGCCTTGTGAATTCCCTTAGCTGCTGCTTGGGTGACTGTGACAGGCAGAGTATCTCCGACTGCTCCAGAGAGATCTGGGACACACTCTGCAGACAGCACCCTGTCCTGGAACTGGGAGTATTGATTTTTCAAGGTAAAAATAATATTGTGTTGGGATTTTGATGGGCAGTGCATTGAATCTGTAGATGGATTTTGGTAGATTTGTCATTTTTACTATGTTGATCCTACCTATCCAGTAACATGGTAGGGCTTTCCATTTTCTGATATCTTCTTCAATTTCTTTCTTTAGTATTTAAAATTTTGTCTAATATATCTGTTACTTCTTTGGTTATAGTTACTGCAATGTATGTAATACTATCTCAAGCTAATATGAAGGCTTGTGTTTCCATTATTTACATTTCAGCTCTTCTGTCTTTAGTGTATGGAAGGGCTACTGATTTCTTTGAGTTAATCTTGTATCCTGCTGCATTGCTGAAGGTGGTTATCAGCTGTAGCAGTTCCTTGGAAGAGTTTTGTGGGTCACTTATGTATACAATCATATCATCTGCAAATAGAGATAGCTTCACTTCTTTTCCAATTTGTATCCCCTTAATCTCTTTTTGTTCAATTATTGCTTTAGCTAAAACTTTGAGAACCACATTGAATAGATAAGGTGAGAGAGGACAACCTTGTCTAGTTCCTGATTTTAGTGGGATTCCTTTGAGATTTTCTCCATTAAGTTTGATACTGGCTGTTGGCTTCTTGTAAATCACCTTTATTATATTTAGGTACTCTCCCTGTATTCCTGATATCTCCAGGGCTTTAATCATAAATTAGTGTTAAATTTTGTCAAAGGCTTTTTTACCATCTAAGGATATGATCATGTGGTTTTTTTCCTTTAGTTTGTTTATGTGATGGATAATGTTTACGGTTTCTCGTATGTTACACCAGCACTGAATTTCTGGGATGAAGCCTACCTAGTCATGGTGAATGATATTTTTTATATATTATTGTATATGGTTTGCAAAAATTTTGTTGAGTATTTTAGCATCAATATTTATGAGGCAAATTGGTCTGTAGTTCTCCAACTTTGTTGTGTCTTGAGTGGCTTGCATATTAGGGTAATTGTGGTCTCATAAAAGGAATTTGGCAATATTCCTTCAGTTTCTACTGTGTGAAATAATTTGAGGATTAATGGTAGTAATTTTTCTTTGAATGTCTGGTAGAATTCTGCACTGAATCCATCTTGACTAGGGCTTTTATTTTGGGGGAGTCTTTTAATGACAGCTTCAGTTTACTTTAGGGTTATAGGCCTGTATAGGTAATTAATCTGATCTTCATTTAATTTTGGTAGATGTTACCTGTCCTGAAAGCTGTCCATTTCTTCTATGTTTTCCTTTTTGTGGAATAAAAATTTTATTTTTTTTCTTTCCTTTTTTTCATTATTTATTTTGTATTTATCAAGGTAAACAGCAAAATGAATTTAAAATGCTGATAAGTTAACAGTAAGTATAAAGAAAATAAAAGTCACTAGCATGACTTATCAAGGGTGATAATGGAAATAAGTTTGCTACACATATAATTACTTTGTGTTCAGTTGCCCTCTGAATTTTTTTTTTGCTCTGCCTGTATATCCTTATTCAATATCCCTTCCCCCTCCTGCCAGACCAGGTCATTTTTTCTTCTCCACAATTCCTCATCCCCTCCTTGGGCAGGCAGCAGACAGCCTCATTGTCCCACTGACCCAATAATGCTTAGTTCATTTGTGAAATACAGATTTTCAATGTATGATCTGTTAATACTCTGGATTTCCTGGGAATATGTTGTTATGTTTCTCTTTTCATTTCTGATTTTGTTGATTTGGACACTCTCTCTCTTTTTTTTATTAATTTGGAAAAGGGTTTATCTATCTTGTTGACTTTCTCAAAAAACCAACTCTTACATTCATTGATTCTTGGTAGTGTTCTTTTTGTTTGAATTGTATTGATTTCAGCTCTAAGTTTGAATATTTCCTGCCATCTACTCCTTTTGGTGAGTTTGCTTTTAATTGTTCTAAGACTTTCAGCTGAGCTGTTAGGTCTCTAGTGTGGGGTTTCTCTAGGTATTTTATATAGGCATCTAGTTCTATGAATTTTCCTCTTAAACCGGCCTTCACTGTGTCCCACAAGTTTGGGTACTTTGTGGATTTATTTTCATTAAGTTCCAGGAAGACTTTGATTTCTTTCTGAATTTCATCCTTGACCCAGAGGTGGTGCAGCTGAGTGATGTTTAGTTTCCATGAGGTGGTAGGCTTTCTTTGATTTTTGATGTTGTTGAAATCTAACTTTATGCTCTTGTGGTCCTATATGCTACAAGGGATTATTTTCATTTTTTGTATCTGTTAATATTTGCTTTATGACCACTTATGTGGTCAATTTTGCAGAAAGTTCCATGAGGAGCTAAGAAATATGTATATTATTTTGCATTTGGATGAAATCTTCTGTAGATATCTATTAAATCCATTTTCACCATAACCTCTTTTAGACTCCTTATTTCTCTGTTGAGTCTCTTTCTGCTTGACCTATTCATGGTTGAAAATAGTGTATTAAAGTCCCACTATTAATGTGTGAGAATTGATGTGTGCTTCGAGCTTTATCAGTGTTTCTTTTACATAGATAGGTGCCCTTATATTAGGGGCATAAATATTTAAGATTGAAATCTTCTCTTGACCATGTTTTCCTGTGATGAATAAATAATGACCATCTTGTTCCCTTTTAATTCCTTTGCTTAAAGTCTACTTTGTTAGTTAATAGTATGGCAACCCCAGCTTGTTTCTTAGGACCATTTGAATGGAAAATCTTTTTCTAACCATTCACTCCAAGCCTGTGTCTATCTTTGTGGTTGAGGTGTGTTTCTTGTAGACAATAGAAAGATGGCTTCTGTTGATGTATCCCTCTTGTTGGTGTGTGTCATTTTATAGGAGAGTTGAATTCATTGAATTTAAGGAATATTAGTGACCCCTGATTCATATTTCCTGCTAATTTTGGTGGTAAATTGATTGTATTTCCTTTCTCTGCGGCATTCTTTTGTGGAGTTATTGATTGTTTTTGGTTTCATGTGTGTATCTGGGGTCCTTAGGTTGGAGTTTTTGCTCTAATACTTTCTGTAGTGCT
Source organism: Sigmodon hispidus (assembly GCA_004025045.1). Taxonomy (NCBI): domain Eukaryota; kingdom Metazoa; phylum Chordata; class Mammalia; order Rodentia; family Cricetidae; genus Sigmodon; species Sigmodon hispidus. The sequence continues at coordinate 6,546 of PVIH01018624.1, forward strand.
AGATTTGTAGACAGATATTGTTTCAGTCTGACTTTGTCATGAAATATATTGTTCACTCCATCTATGGTGATTGATAATTTTGCAGGGTATAGTATTCTAATTTGGCTGCCATTGCTTTCATTGTTTCCATTGAATAATCAAGTGTTATTCTGATCAGTCTGTCTTTATAGGTAAGATGGTACTTTTCTTTTGCAGCTCTTAAATTTTTTTCTTTATTCTGTATATGGATTTCATTCTTCATTTCTTCCTTGTCCCAGAGATTCTTCAGCTGAGTGATGTTTAGTTTCTATAAGTTGTTAGGCTTTCTTTGATTTTTGATGTTGTTAAACTCTAACTTTAGTCCCTGGTGGTCTGATTTGTTACTAGGGATTATTTTCATTTCTTTGTATCTGTAGATATTTGCTTTATGACCATTTATGTGGTCAATTTTGGAGAAAGTTCCAAGAGGAGCTGAGAAATATATATATTTCTTTGCATTTGGGTGGAAGCTTCTGCAGATATCTATTAAATCTATTTGCATCATAACCTCTTTTAGACTCCTTATTTCTCTGTTGAGTCTCTGTCTGGTTGACCTATCATGCTTGAAAGTGGGACATTGAAGTCTCACACTATTAGGGTGTAAGAATTGATGTGGGATTCGCACTTGAGCAGTGTTTCTTTTACATAGATATGTGCCCTTATATTAGGGGTATAAATATTCAGGATTGAAATCTCCTCTTTACCAATTTTTCCTGTGATGAATGAGTAGTGACCATCTTGGTCCCTTTTAATTGCTTTTAGCTTAAAGTCTACTTTGTTAGATATTAGGATTGCAACCCCCGCTTGTTTCTTAGGACCATTTGACTGGAAAATTTATTCCCATCCCTTTATTCTAAACCTGTGTTTGTCCTTGCGGTTGAGGTGTGTTTCTTGTTGGAAACAGAAGGATGGCTTCTGTTGTCTTATCCATCTTGTTAGTGTGTGACGTTTTATAGGAGAGTTGAGTCCTTTGATATTAAGGGAAATTAGTGACCATTGATTCATATTTCCTGCCATTTCTGGTGGTAACTTGTTTGTGTTTCCTTTCTCTAGAGTATTCTTCTGTGGACTTATTGATTGTTTGTGATTTCGTGGATGTATCTGGGGTCCTTAGGTTGGAGTTTTCCCTCTTATACTCTCTGTAGTGCTGCTTTGGTAGATAGATATTCTTTCAGTCTGACTTTGTCATGAAATATCTTGTTCATTACATCTATGGTGATTGATAATTTTGCAGGGTATAGTATTCTAATTTGGCAGCAATGCTCTTTTTGCATCTGTTTAACTTCTGACTAAGATCCTCTAGCCTTCATCATTTCCACTGAACAGTCAGGTGTTATTCTGATGGGTTTGCCTTTATATGTGAGTTGGCCCTTTTCTTTTGCAGCTCTTAAAATTTTTTCTTTGTTCTGTATATTTTGTGGCTTGATTATAATGTGGCATGCTGACTTTTTGGGGGGGTCATATCTATTTGTTGTTTTGTAAGCTTCTTGTATCTTTATAGGCATTTTCTTCTTCAGGTTAAGGAAGTTTTCTTCTATGATTTTATTGAAAACATTATCTGTGCCTTTGAGCTGGTATTCTCCTTCTTCTATTCCTATTATTCTCAAATTAGGTATTTTCATGGTGTCCCAGATTTCCTGAACATTTTTTGTTATGACTTTTTTATTTTTACCTTTTTATTTGACTGATATATCTATTTGAGCTACTGAGTCTTCCACTTCAGAGTTTCTATCATCCATCTCTTGAACTCTGCTTGTTATGGTTGTATCTGTGGTTCCAGCTTTGTTCTTCAGCTTTTCTATTTCCATCTTTGCCTCATTTTGTGCCTTTTTTATTGCTTCTATTTCAGCTTTTAATTCCTGGTATGATTCTTTCATAGATTTGTTCATCTCTTCCAATTTTTTTTGCATTTTCTTCTTTTTCTTTAAGGCTATTTTTCATACCTTCTTTGAGAGCTTTGATGATCATCATAAAGTAAATTTTGGTGTTGCTTCCTTCTGTTTCCTCTTCATTGCTCAGTTCAGTCTCGTATTTGTAGGATCACCACTTTCTTCTGGAGTTACCTTGTTTTTCTTTTTATTATTATGTAAATTTTTGCACTGGCATCTGCTCATGTCTTCAGTGGTTCACAATTAAGTGACTCCTGGTCAGTTGTGGCACTCGTGCTTGTGTGTCTCCTGTCACCTCAGGTAAAGATCTGCTCAATCTTTACCTCTGCTCTGGGCAGGGGACTGAATTTTCAGTCTCCAATACTTTTCTGTTTGACCAATTGGAGATGGGGTTTCGGCCCTGCAAATTCCCTTGCAGCAGCTGGGGGGACAGTGGCAGTCAGAGATTATCTCTCTCTGCTACAGAGTGTGTGGGTACATGCTCTGCAGTCTGTATCTAGTCCCGGAACTGGAACCAGAACTGGAACTGATGGAAGCTCAACTCTGCCTGGCAGGCATACAAGTGCTCTGGCCTGATGACCCCTCCTCACCTCTGGGTGGGGTCTGTGTCTGTCCTTCAGGGTCCCTAGTCCTTCTCCATTTGCTCAGTTGGAAGTGGGTAGCCTGCAAATTTCCTCAGCAGCAGCCAGGGTGACCGTGACAGTCAGAGATTATCTCCGTCTGCTACAGAATGTGTGGGTACTTGCTCTGCAGGCAGCACTCAGTCCGGGAAACAGAACCGGAACTGACTTATTGTTAGTCTTATAATGTGACTGAAGCCTACATTTTTCTTAAGAGTGTTGTTCAAATCTATATAGCTATATGACTAAGGGGTGATATAGCTTCCCTTTCACCTTGATTATCTGTATATACTGCCAATTCTCCATTGTAGATAAGTCTAGTTGTTTTTATGTCAGGGCTTAAAATGAGTACTGAATAACTTTACAGTGTAAGTCACTGAATTCTACCCTGGATGGGATAGACTCATGGTATAGATAGTAATGCCTCTAGTTATAATTTGTTATTAAACACCTTCTTGAAAAAGGCTATTTCCCTGTTGATTTGAGATTCAGGGTTGGCCTTGCTTTCTATGCACTGAGATATATAGGCTTCCATTATCTGAACAATGGACATTGAATGAGATCCCCATTAACTTGTATTATTAAAGATTAGCTCAGAACTTTATGCTTAAATTTAGGAACAGAAAATTGAAGCATGTAACATGGTAATTTTAATGGTTCTCAGATTGAGAAATATCTGAAAAGAAACTTTTACAAATAGCTAGGATCTCTGAAAGAGGTTTGGGTACAGTACATCAGACATCAGTTGTAGTCACCATTACTTGGTGCTAATATCTGGGGTAATGGTACATAAATTTATGTCATGAGAAAGCTATGCATATTGGATTTTTACAGTTATAAGTTAATTTTGTAGTGTTTATGTCTCATAGTCTGACAGAGCTGAAGTAGTTAGAAGCTAAAAGTAGAGAGCAAGAACAACTAAATTCTGGTCCTTTGTCTGCTCAAATATTATCAGAATGGCCTGACAAAAGGTTACTGCTAAGGCATCTTAGTCAATGCTATTTCTGGAAAAAGTCAGATGGATAGAAGTACTTTTTTATACTCTTTTAGGTAATTTTATACAAACAATCAATTTTAAATTATGGACAATCTAGGTTTGAATGATATCATAGTGCTGAAGCACTGATGAAATGTCACTAGAAGATTACCATAAATCCTAGATCTGGACATAGAGAAGTACTAAGAAATTGTGAGTAGATACTCAGAAAAAAAATAGCTCACATAGAATTTTTGCAGATTCATTAACATTACAAAGATGAGGTATAACCTGATATGATGTTTAATGTCATCAATATGACTGCACATAGAAGTGCCTAGAGAAAAATTAAAGTAAGGGACTTTAAATTGGGGATTAAATGGAAAGGGCAATACAGAAGGATGGTGTTTTAGTTACTTTTCTATTGTGACAAAATACTATGACCAAGACAATTTATAAGAGAAAGCATTTGATTGTCTCACAGTTTCAAAAGGTTAGCATTACAATTTCAGTTACAGTTAGTGTTATAGTTTCAAAAGTTTGAATCTATGACATCAGATTAACACATTAGAGGAAGATCAGCTGAGATATCAAATGATGATTTGTAAGCATGTGTCAATTTTTCATTGGTTCCAACACGTTAAAACCCAGTTCAATAAATTTAACTTTGAAACTTATTTTTGACACAATATTTTCTGAGACAAGATCTCATTTTTCCTTATTTATAAAAAAAGTCTTATTTCCATGTATTCCCTTCCTTCTCCCTCTCTCAAACCCTCCAAGACAGCCTTTAATTTTTATATGTCTTTGATTAACTCTAATTTTAAGAAATTTCTGTCATCTTTCTGAGTATTACTATCTTTATTTTTGAAATAATGGATCATTCAAAATAAATAATAGGATTTTTCAGGGTTAATATCTGAAATATTTAAGTCAAGCATTTGAGAACTTTGTGAAATATACTCAGTAATATTTAGTGTCATGAAGTAAGTTTTATGAGTGAAAATTACTAACATTAATCTAAATAATTGAGAAATAAATTGATAGCAGAATTAAGTTCTATTTTTGATTTTTCATTCTGACTTGCTATCTTTTCCTTGTTAAATAAATCTGTCTGAGCTGAGCTTTAATATTATCATTTTTTACCATAGAAGATTAGACAAGTTATATTATAAATTAAATTTCCCAGCATCTTTTATAACTCTAAGTTTGTTCTTCTTTGTCATAAATTAAATATACTGAAAATCTCTTTATGCTTTGGAAATTCCATTAGATATTTTATATTTTTATAAGGAAACTTAAAATTTCCTTTTAATCTCTTTATAATCCCTAATGCTTTTAAACATCTTCATATATTCTTAAGAATATAGTTCTCATGTAACTCAATGAAAGACTTTCTCCAAAAAAATGAAGGACCAAGAGCTAAAACAAAAATTTTATTTTTCAATATGAGTTCTATATTTTTTCCATCATATCTCATAACTTTTCTGTTCTGAAATATAAGATTTTAATTTATACAGCCTTTTCTCTATCCATTATTTCTATTACCTGCCAAATATAAGACGAATGTCCCACATACAAGAAACATGTTACATGACTATCATTTTCTAACTAGATAATTTCATTATTGTTTCTTAAGAATTTCAGACACAATACAATAACCACTGATTGAATTGTCTCCTCAAACTCTGGTGTTATTATTCTTAAGTAAAATTAGTGATATCATGATCATATTTGGACATAAGATCTTATTTTTATCCTAAATTTGCATCTGCCAATTACATTTATTAGCACAAGATTCTTAAAATCTCAGAGATCTTTACTGATACTAATTATGCATTTTTCCCTATTACAATGTCTATCCTTAGCTATATCAAACTCCATAAACATTAGTATAATTTTTCTCATTTTGTTAATCAGTGCATAATCAATAACAAGAGAAATAAAGTAATGATAATATTAAGAGCATGCATAAATTATGACTGTTTCAGTCAAAGATACTCATAAATTTGGATCATCAGAATTTCCATTAGTTTTGGAAGTGAAAAGTGACAATCATGAAGACAATGATATAAGGTATACGAGAGCTTTTCTTGACATAGTTTGATTTTTTGTAGATTATCTGTATTTGATGAAGAATAATCACTCTGAACTTCTTTAGCAGCCCATTATAAATTATCCCACACATTCTGTCCAGACAGTTTTTAAAGCCTGTCTCTCTATGGTTTTGATTTGTTTCACTGATGCCCTGAGTATATTTCTATTATTTTTTCTAAGTTTTCACCATATATACTCATTATGTTAGATCTAAGATGAAGCCATGTTTAGGTTTTCTTCAAGTAAATAAGTCACCAGAAATCAATGACATTAAATATAATAGGTTTTCTACAAGTGAGTAAGTCATTAGAAATGGGTGACATTAAATATAATGTCTAGAAAAACAGCAATGGAATCAAACAAACACTTATTTAGGACTAGGCATCTATAGCAACACAGAACAAGGTTACTAAAGAGTGAATAACATCACACAGCGTTAATATGCTGCACATATCTATAACAAAAAATGCATTGAATCTATATGCATAGAGATTTCACAGAACATGGACATACATTTTGTAAAACATATCAATAGAAAAAAATAGAAAGTTTCATGTCTGAAAACATAGTCAATAACATTAGATATCTTACAATAACCTTACAATAATAAATGTGTAATAAATATTCTAAGTTCCTGTAGTGTCTTCATAAATTCACCTTATAACTTGACAATAGATTAGTATTCTTAATGCACATGGATTACCTATTTGGATGTCAATTGTCAATTAACTGTTGTTATCTTTTCTATTTTATATGCCATAGCCTTCAAATTTTCATATTTATGTTATATATTAATTAGATTTATAATTTTCAAAAAGTGAGTTTCTCATTTTGTCTCTTACATTCTACTTATGCAAGTATTTATGTACTCTTCTTTTTGTACAATAATCTTCTTAATATAATAGTATCACACTTTGAGTGACTTCTGAGTAACAGGTTTCTAAGAATCACCGTGCACTCATGTCCTAACAAAATAATAATAATAAAAAATATCTGTTCAAGTAGCATTATGTCAGTTCAGAAAATTTATCAAATAACCTCCATTAAAAAAGAGTTTTAAATATTAAAAATAACTTTCAAAATAGAGATAAATACTACAGCATATTTTTTTAATCCTGTGTTACAACTTATGCAGTACATTTATTAATAAATTAGTCAAAATCAGACTACTATAAGCTAGAGGATAGGACTTATAAGGAACGTTATAACAATGATGGCTGGTGGGGACTCTGGGATCTCACAAATTAAGAACAGCCACTGGGGAACCTTCAGGAAAAGGCACTAGGTCCTCCAAGGATAGGAAACTATCCACTGACATGGGTAGTATGTGGAATTTTGAAGGGAGGGATCAAACTGTGTTTCTATGCATAAACTGGCACTTCAGAGCACATTCTTTCCAGAGGAACACCTATCCTAGTCATGACATTAAGATGAAGAAATTGGACCTGCCTAGAGTGGAGGCTAAACTGATCCACCTTGGGACTTCTTACCCTTTGGGGGGAGGAAATAGGGTGGAGGGAGACTGAAGGCTGACAGGGAGGCATTGAGAAGGGCAAGGGAGAGAGAGCAAGGGGATACATTAAAAAAGGACTTTATAATAAAATATTTTAAAAATAATAAAATAGAAAAATTTCATTTTTCTTAAATTTATTAAGACTTGTTTTTCATCTAATATGTGCTAAATAGAAAAGAATATTACAAGGGTTGCAGAAAAGATAGCTATTGTTTAGTGCTTGGGTAGAATGCTCTGAACATGTTTATTAGGTCCATTTGATTTATGATAACATATATTTTAAGATTTTTGTGGAATGAATTTTTTAGATTACCTGAAATGTAAAATCACTGTGCTGGGGTTAATATGTTTTAGGTCTAGTAGTTTGTGCTATGTGTATAGTAATAGTTTTTTTTTATGAAATTAGGTCTGTCTGTGTTTGATGTGCATATACTTATAATTATTTATTTTAATTACCTTGAGATTTAATATAGTTATAACATCACTCATTTTCCCTTTCTCTCTCTCCAAACTCTCTCTCACGTACTCACTTTTGTTCTCTCTTAAATTAATGACTTCTTTTTACTTATTTTTGTTACATGTACATACATATGCATAAAAGTAATATAACCAGCTCAGTCTGTAGAATGTTAATCATATGTGTGCTTACAGAACCAACCATTTGTCACTGTACAACCAACTCATGTGAACTGCTAAGAAGTCTATTTTCCTCATCCCAAAATACCTTAGTTGCCTATAGTTCTTTGTATATGATTGAGGTCTTGATGATTGTTTCCCATCCACATTAGCATGTCTATTTATCTCATCCTTGTTAATCTCATTTTTTGGGTAACCATGTTTGTGAGACTTTATTGGTATAGCTTATGACATTTCTAGAAGACACAATCTCACATCAAACTTTCGGATCACCTGGCTGTTAGAATTGCCTCACTACTGAGGTGGGAATGTTCTCTCTGTATGCTTTAAATAAAGGAAATGTTTTGGCCTATGTCAGTGCTATAGAAGTAGGTGGAAGAATGATAATAGGCAGGAAGTTAGAGACAGGTAGAGTAGGGCAGATTTAAGACAGTCACAATCCAACTGACAAAGAAGCAGCATGTCAGACCCATGTGAGATAGGGGCTATGAGACACATGGCAGACAGATTAATGGAAATCAGTTGAGTTGAGATGAAATAGCTAGCTAACAATATGCCTGAGACATAGGCCAAACAAGATGAAATTAATATAAATGAGTCATTTTTTTTGAAGTAGAAACCTGCAGGTCAGACCTCTGGCCTAAACAGGGTCAGAAATATCATTACAACATACTACATATTCTACAATGTCTGTTGAGCCTTATGTGTGGGAGTGTATACTAGGCTCTACAATTCTGCACTTTGGCTAGTTGTGGTTTAATATGGTAGTTCTCTTTGAAAGAGAAGTTTCCTTAGTGTGTGTGGAAAAAGAGAACAGTTATCTGAGGGTATAAAAAACAATATTTAAATTGTTAATGAATTTTATGCTGGTTTACTAAATTAGTAATTATAGGTTTTCCTCTAATATCCATGACTTCACTAGCTCCCAGTAGTTGATTACATTTCTATTCCCAGGTACGGTTTCCTTCTTTAAACATGTGTCTAATTAAACATGTGTTGGTTAGCACCAAGGTACCACTACTGTACCCTTAGGGTTTTGGTGTCATGCTGGTTGTTCTTTTAGTTCATATGTATCATAGCTGGGTGGGACTGTTGTTTGGAAGCTTGCATGGAGGCTTGTTTTTACCACAAACCTAGTCCATATGAAGGAGGTGTTTGGATCAGTTCTAGTTTGAAAGATTTGGAAGGTCCTATGTATACTACTAGAAAACAAAGGTATCCAACAATCTTACCAAACTTTGATGTTTTATGACTGGTCTGCCACAATATGCCTATTGATGCAATAATGTCACTGACATTGCAGGAGCAATTAACTACTTTCTGATGAAACTTATGCACAGTACTGTTAATCGGTACCAAAATACATCCATGGCAACCTAAGTCATTGGGGGTGAATTTAATAACACTAATTTACTTACTGAACATGGTAACATGTCACAGAACTTATCAGGCTGCTATATTTATATATTCAGGTAATGTATATTATTCCAAAGCCACAGAGGGTATTCAGAGGGGAAAAGGGAGAAACAGCATGCCGGAGAGGTCCAAACTGAGCGGTCCTTATTAACCACATCACAGGATAAAATCATAAGCATGACTTATCAAGGGTGATAATACAAATAATTTTCTACACATAAAATTACTTTGTGTTCAGCTTTCCCTCTGAATTTTTTTTTCTCTTCCTGTATATCCTTATTCAAGATCCGTTCCCCTTCCCACCACAACATGTCATTTTTTCTTTTACACAGCGCCCCATCCCCTCCCTGGGCAAGCAGCAGACAGTCCCATGGTCCAACTGATCCAATAATGCTTACTTCAGTCTCCACTACTTGCAAATCCAGTTTGGTCCCCCCTCCCTCAAGAGGGAGTCAGCTGTTCATCTAGGTGGAGTGGGATCCAAAGGGTCAGTCCAGGTTGTTTCTGATCCCAAGCTGTTCAATGGTTGTGGTTTGCAGCTTGGGCATTCTTTGCTTTTTTCTTGTTTGTTTGTTTAGAGACCACTAATGAGTGAGTACATCCCCTGCTTATCTTTCTGAGTTTGTGATACCACGATCAGGAGGATATTCTCCAAATCCATCCATTTGCCTGCAAATTTTAGGATATCATTTTTTCGTACTGCTGAGTAGTATTCCATTGTGTAGATGTACAACAGTTTGTTAATCCATTCTTCAGTTGAGGGACATCTAGGTTGTTTCCAGGTTCTTGCTATTACAAATAATACTACTATGAACATAGTTGAGTTCATACCTTTGGAGTGTGAATGTGCATCTTTAGGGTATATACACAGAAATGGTATTTCTAGGTCCTTTGGGAGATTGATTCTTAATTTTCTGAGAAACCTCTATATTGCATTCCAAAGTAGCTGAACAAACTTACACTCTCACCAACAATAGAGTAGTGATCCCCTTGATCTGCATCCTCTCCAACATTGACTGTCATCGGTACCATTTATATTAGTCAATCTAACAGGTGTTAGGTGGTATCTCAAAGTAGTTTTGATTTGCATTTCTCTGATGGCTAAAGATGATGAGCACTTTTTCAGGTACCTTACAGCCATTCGTAATTCCTCTGCTGAAAATTCCCTTTTTAGACCTGAACCCCATTTTTTGATTGGGTTATTAAAGGTTTTGGGCTCTAGATTCTTGAGCTCTTTATATATCTTAGAGATGAGTCCTCTATCATTTGTCGGGTTGGTGAAAATCTTTTCCCATTCTGTCGGCTGTCATTTTGTCCTATTGACAGTGTCCTTGGCTTTACAGAAGCTTCCTAGTTTCAGGACATCCCACTTATTGATTCTCGGTCTTAGTGTCTGTGCTACTGGGGTTATATTTAGGAAGTGGTCACCTGTGCAAATCATAGAAATGTATTTCCCACCTTCTTTTCTTTCAAGTTCAAAGTGGCTGGGTTTATGTTGAGGTCTTTGATCCACTTGGATTTGAGTTTTGTGCAGGGTGACAGCCTCGGAACTATTTGCATTCTTCTACACACTTCCTTCCAGCTATGCCAACACCATTTGTTATATATACTATCTATTTACCACTGAATGTTTTGGGCCTCTTTGTCAAAGATCAGGTGTTCATAGGTTTTTGGATTAATGTCTGGATCCTCAATTCTATTCCATTGATCCACAAGTCTGTTTTTATGTCAGTACCAGGCTGTTTTCATTACTGTAGCTCTATAGTATAACTTGAAGTCAGGGACGGTGATACCTCCTGAGGTTCTTATGTTGATTAAAATTTTTTTGGCAATCCTGGCTTTCCTGTTATACCAAATGAAATTGACTATTGTTCTTCCAAGGTCCACAAAATATAGTGTTGGGATTTTGATGGGCAGTGCATTGAATCGGTAGATTGCCTTTGGTATAATTGCCATTTTTTTTAAGTTGATCCTACCAATCCAGGAACATGGGAGAGCTTTCTTTTTCTGAAATCCTCTTCAATTTCTTTCTTCAGTGATTTAAAATTTTTGTCAAATAGGTCTGTTACTTCTTTGGTTATAGTTATTAAAAGTTATTTAATACTTTTTGAAGCTATTGTGAACGGTAATGCTTCCCTTATTTCTTTTTCAGCTCTTCTATCATTAGAATATAGAAGGGCTACTGATTTCTTTGAGTTAAACTTGTATCCTGCTACATTGCTGAAGGTGGTTATCAGCTGTAGCAGTTCCTTGGGATAATTTTGTGGATCACTTATGTATACAATCATATCATCTGCAAATAGAGATAGCTTCACTTCTTTTTTTCCAATTTGTGTCCCATTAATCTCTTTTCGTTCCCTTATTGCTTTAGCTAAAACTTTGAGAACTATATTGAATACATAAGGGGAGAGAGGACATCCTTGTCTGATTCCTGATTTTAAGGGGATTGTTTGAATTTTTCTCAATTAAATTTGATACTGGCTTTCGGCCTCTTCTAAATTGCCTTTATTATATTGAGTTGTTCTCCCTGTATTCCTGATATCTCCAGGGCTTTAATCATAAAATAGTGTTGGATTGTGTCAAAGGCTTTTTTCAGCATCTAAGGATATGATCATGTAGTTTTGTTCCTTTAGTTTGTTTATATAATGGATAACATTTACAGTTTTTCGTATGCTAAACCAGCGCTGCATTTCTGTGATGAAGCCTACTTGGTCATGGTGGATGATATCTTTTACACATTTTTGTATATGGTTTGCCAAAACTTTGTTGAGAATATTCGCATCAATAATCATGAGGGAAATTGGTCTGTAATTCTCCTTCTTTGTTGTGTCTTTGAATGTCTTGGGTATTAGGGTGATTGTGGCCTCATAAAAGGAATTTGGCAATATTCCTTCAGTGTCTACTGTGTGAAATAGTCTGAGGAGTAACCGTAGTAATTCTTCTTTGAATGTCTGGTAGAATGCAGCACTGAAACAATCTGGACCAGGGCTTTTATTTTTGGGGAGGTTTTTTAATGACAGCTTCAATTTCCTTAAGGTTTATAGACCTGTTTAGATAATTAATATGATCTTGATTTAATTTTGGTAGATTGTTCCTGTCCAGGAAGCTGTCCATTTCTTCTAGGTTTTCCTTTTTTGTGGAATACAGATTTTCAAAATATGATCTGATTATGCTCTGTATTTCCTGGGGGTCTGTTTTTATGCCCCCTGTTCATTCCTGATTTTGTTAATTTGAACACTCTCTCTCTGTTTTTTGATTAGTTTGGATAAGGGCTTATCTATCTTCTTAACTTTCTCAAAGAACCATCTCTTAGATTCATTGATTCTTTGTAGTGTTCTTTTTAATTGTATTAATTTCAGCTCTAAGTTTGATTATTTCCTGCTGTCTAGTCCTTCTAGGTGACTTTTTTTTTCCTAAGGCTTTCAGCTGAGCTGTTATGTCTCTAGTGTGGGATTTTTCTAGATTTTTAATATAGGCACATAGCACTATGAATTTCCTCTTTAGACTGCTTTCATCGTGTCCCACAAGTTTGGATACATTGTAGATTCATTTTCATTAAATTCTAGACGACTTTGATTTCTTTCTTAATTTCTTCCTTGACCCAGAGATGGATCAGCTGAGTGATGTTTAGTTTCCATGAGTTGGTAGGCTTTCTTTGGGTTTTGATGTTGTTAAACTCTAACTTTAGGTCCTGGTGGTCTGATATGTTACAAGGGATTAATTCCATTTTTCTGTATCTGTTGATATTTGCTTCATGAAAAATTATGTGGTCAATTTTGGAGAAATTTTAATGAGGAGCTTAGAAATATATATATATTCCTATGCATTTGGTTGGTAGCTTCTATAGGTATCCATTAAATCCATTTGCATCATAACCTCTTTTAGACTCCTTATTTCTCTGTTGAGTCTCTGTCTGGGTGATCTATCAGGGGTTGCACGTGGGGTATTGAAGTCTCCCACTATTAGTGTGTAAGAATCGATGTGGGGTTCGAGTTTAACAGTGTTTCTTTTACATAAGTAGGTGCCCTTATATTAGGGGCATAAATATTCAAGATTGAAGTCTCTTCTTGACAAATTTTTCCTGTGATGAATAAGAAGAGACCATCTTGTTCCCTTTTTATTGCTTTTAGCTTAATGTCTACTTTGTTAGATATTAGGATTTCAATCCCTGCTTCTTTCTTAGGACCATTTGACTGGAAAATCTTTTCCCAAACCTTTATTCTAAGCCTGTGTCTGTCCTTGTGGTTGAGGTGTGTTTCTGGTAGGCAACAGAAGGATGACTTCTGTTGTTTTATCCATCTTCTTAGTATGTGACGTTTTATAGGAGAGCTGAGTCTAATGATATTAAGGGAAATTAGTGACCATTGATTGATGTTTCCTGCCATTTTTGGTGGCAACTTGTTTGTATTTCCTTTCTCTGGAGGATTCTTCTGTGGAATTATTGATTTGTGTGATTTCTTGGGTGAATCTGGGTTCCTTATGTTGAAGTTTTCCCTCTAATACTCTCTGTAGTGCTGGATTTGTAGATAGATCTTCTTTCAGTCTGACTTTGTTATGAAATTTCTTGTTTACTCCATCTATAGTGATTGACATTTTTGCAGGGTATAGTATTCTAGTTTGGCAGCCATGCTCTTTTAGCATCTGTATAACTTCTGACCAAGCCCTTCTAGCTTTCATCGTTTCCAATGAATAGTCAGGCATTATTCTGATGGGTCTGCCTTTATGTGTAAGTTGGCCCTTTTCTTTTGCAGATCTTAATTCTTTTTTCTTTATTCTGTGTGTTTTGTCGCTTGATTATAATGTGGCATGCTCACTTTTTGGGGAGGTCATATCTATTTGGTGTTCTGTAAGCTTTTTGTATCTTTATAGGCATTTCCTTCTTCAGGTTAGGGAAGTTTTCGTCTATGATTTTATTGAAAACATTATCTGTACCTTTGAGCTGTTATTCTTCTCCTTCTTCTATTCCTATTATTCTCAAATTTGGTGGTCCAAATTTCTTGAACATTTTGAGTTATGGATTTTTTTTTTGTTTTAGTATTTTCTTTGACTGATATATCTATTTGAGCTACTGAGTCTTCCACTTCAGAGATTTTATCTTCCATCTCTTGAACTCTGTTTGTTATGCTTGTATCTGTGGTTCCAGCTTTTTTCTTCAGGTTTTCTAATTCCATCTTTGCCTCATTTTGTGCCTTTTTTATTGCTTCTATTTCAGCTTTTAGTTCCTGGCATGTTTCTTTCATAGATTTGTTCATTTCTTCTAATTTTTTGTTTGTATTTTCTTCTTTTTCTTTAAGGCTATTTTTCATATCTTCTTTGAGAGCTTCGATGATCATGAAAAAGGAATTATGGGTGCCTCCCCTCCCCCTCCCCGCTTCAGCCGAGCTGCCCGCCCGAGCCCCCTCCCCTCGGATGTGGCTGAGCTAAGCTGGGAGGACTCTGCAGGTTCGGCCGCGGACCTGGAGCATCTGACCGGTGAACTCTTCAAGTCATCGATTTAAAAATAAAAATGGCCTCCAATAAAACTACATTCCAAAAAATGGGAAAGAAACAGAATGGAAAGAGTAAAAAAGTTGAAGAGGCAGAGCCTGAAGAATTTGTGGTAGAAAAAGTACTGGACCTGCTTGTAGTGAATGGGAAGGTGGAGTATTTCCTCAAGTGGGAGGAGTTCACAGATGCTGATAATACTTGGGAACCAGAAGACAATTTAGATTGTCCAGAATTAATTGAAGCATTTCTTAATTCTCAAAAAGCTGGTAAAGAAAAAGATAGTACAAAAAGGAAATCTTTATCTGACAGTGAATCTGATGATAGCAAATCAAAGAAGGAGAGAGATGCTACTGACAAGCCAAGGGGCTTTGCCAGAGGTCTTGATCCTTAACGAATAATAGGTGCCACAGACAGCAGTGGAGAATTAATGTTCCTCATGAAGTGGAAGGACTCAGATGAGGCAGACTTGGTGCTGGCAAAGGAGGCAAATATGAAGTGTCCTCAGATTGTTATCACCTTTTATGAGGAGAGGCTGACTTGGCATTCTTGTCCAGAAGATAATGCACAATAATTGTTTATATATATATATATATATATATATATATATATATATATATATATATATATAACCTGGATCTTGTTTTGAATTACTAGTGTGGAGAAAAAAATGGTTCTAATGAAAATCAAGTTTGATATGCTGGTTTTGAAGTATTGACAGTAGAGATATTTTGGGTTTTGTTCTGCATCAAAAGGCACTGATTCCTTTGAGCAAATAAAAGCTTTCTGTAGTTGCTTCCTTTAACAATAGAATGTTTGATGCCATGTTGTATTTCGTC
>PVIH01018624.1:22133-37990 GCA_004025045.1 Sigmodon hispidus
CTGAGACCATAACCTTTCAGATTAAGTAGATGATTCTGTAATTTATTGGATAGTTTTAAAACAACCACATGAGAATTGATGTATTATCCCATAAATACAGTAGTTTATTTACAAAATGTGGTCCTTACAAACTTCCCCTTCAGAAAATGGAATTAGATAAATAGTGGTATGATTTAATAACAAGATTTAAGCTGGGTGTTGTGGTACATGCCTTTAATCCCAGCACTCTGAAGGCAGACTGATCTCTGATTTAGACTAGGTCAGTCAGGGCAACACAGAGAATCCCTGTCTCTAAAAAAGACTTAAAAGCATGTAAATGTTCTACTGAACCATTCCTTTGTAGAAAGTTTACATCTACTAAAAGGTTAGGATTCATGGAACATCTGTTTGCTATGAAAATGGAATGATGGTTAGAGATGATGTTGGCAGTTTCAGGCCCACCGACATAAAAGAACAAAATTTGGTAATAAATTAATGACTTGCATGCTTTTTTTCTTTACCCTGACTCATTCCTTACTGGTAGGATCAATCTTTTCAGTATTTGGGTTCTGGTTCAATGAGCCAGAAAAGTTACTTTGTAGTATCAGAATGTCATCCAACTGTATATTTACTTTATTGTAAATAATGGTGAACAGTGGTCAATAAATAGTTTTATATTCCTTTAAAAAAAGAAAAAGAAAAAGGAATTATGATGTTGCTTCCTTTTGTTTCCTCTTCATTGCTCACTTCAGGTCTTGTATTTGTAGGATTGCCACTTTCTTCTGGAGTTACCTTATTGTACTTTATATTATTATGTAAATTTTTGTGCTGGGGTCTGCCCATGGCTTCAGTTGTTCACACTTAGGTGGCTCCTAGTCTGTTGTGGCACTCGGGATTATGTGTCTCCTGTTACCTCTTGGGAAAATTTCTGGTAGATCACTACTTCTGCACTGTGCAGGGGACTGAATTTCAATTCTTCAATCTTTCTTTGTTTGGTCAATTGGAGGCAGGGGGGGGTGGCACTGAAAATTCCCTCAGCAGCAGCTGTGGGGACCATGACAGGCAATGTTTATCTCTGCCTGCTCCAGAGTGCACTGGGTCATGCTCTGCAGACAGCACCTGGTCCTGGAATGGGAACTAGAAAAAACGGGAGTTCAACTCTCCTCTCCCTTGCAGGGATACAGGTGCTCGGCCTGCTGACCCCTCCTCACCTCTGAACGGGGTCTGAGTCTGTCCTTCAGTGTCCCCAGTCCTCATCTTTTCACTCAGTTGGAGAGGGGTAGCTGTGCAAATTCCCTCAGCAGCAGCTGGGGGGGGACCATGACAGGCAGAGTTTATCTCAGTCTGCTCCAGAATGTGCTGAGACATACTCTGCAGACAGCACCCCATCCCAGAACCACAACCAGAACCAACGGGAGCTCAACTCTCCTCTCCCTGGCAGGGATACAGGCACTCAGGCCTGGTGACCACTCCTCATCTCTGGCCGGTGTCTGAGTCTGTCCTTCAGGGTCCCCAGCCTTTATCTGTTTGTTCAGTTGGAGGTTCGTAGCTGTGCTAATTCCCTCAGCTGCAGCTGGGGGGACCATGACAGGCAGAGTTTATCTCTGCCTGCTCCAGAGTGTGCTGTGACATGCTCTCCACATCAATGAAATTCTTAATGAGTAAAAAAATTAAACAACCATAAATTAAGATTTACATTTATAATTTTTTCAGACTATATATAATATATTCATAGCACATACAATAGAAACATATAATAGACCTAATATAACATTTTTTTATTTTATGCATATATACATGCATTATATTTATAGAAAATTATATGCATAACATATAATGTAATTATAAAATAATATAATGCATAAAAAATGGAAAGGGAATCAAACCATATCAAACACACAAGCATTAAAAATAAATTTAAATGAAAAGATAGTTGTAAAGCATATAACAAGGTTCAAGCTTTAATTTCCAGCACCCTTCAAAATAAATAAAATAATAAATTAATCAATTAATAAATACAAACATTGAAAGGCATGCATAGAAAAGAGCATAAAATATAAACAAATTTCTTTTTAACATTAATTAATTAAATGTAAATTGTTTTAAATTTCAAAAGAGATACATCACTGGTTAAAAAATGGATAAACATAATGTTATGTATGTAATAAACATGTGATAAAGATATATGCTGTTTATGAAACTGATAATTGATATGAAGACAATACAATTTACTTGAAACATAGAAGTAGATATTCCATGGATGTAGCAATGAAATGAGAGATTATATTGTTACACTACTATGAATAAGAATAGACTGATACAAAAAACATATCTTTCTATAGGCAGTAAAAGTGTCAGCACACTGATATGGCCTGTAACTCTGGTGCTCAAAATTTGGGAGGGGGAGGAGGGGGAAGGGAGTCTGAAAAAGGGGATACATGGAGAAAAATATGGCTTTATTCATAACAAATAAATAAATGAATCATAAGAATAAATAAAAATGCCCAATTTAAGAATGAATTATGTGTTTCATGGCAATATTTATATTATGTGATACTTAAAGCAATATTTAGAACAACCACATAGAAGTAATAAACAACCACAAAATAAACTAGTTATTGTCCTAGTTAGTGTTCCCATCAATGTAATATAGTCTTGAATAATCTAGGGGAGGAGGAGTCTCAGTTGAATAACTCTCTTTATCTGTTTAGTCTTTAGAAATATTTGTGAGGAATCATCTTCATTATCTTTTTTCTTCTCTTTTCTTTCTCAGTCTTCATATGAGAACTATTTATATTTTGTGATTTTACTTACAACTCTTCTCCCTTACCCTCCATCCCTCCCTCCAATCCCTTCCATATACACCTTTCTCCTGTCATTCATGTTCATGCCCTCTTTTTTCATCAATAGTTATTGCATGCATATAAATATATATTCCTAAATATAACCTCTTCCATTTGTATAATGTTAATTGTGTTTATGGATTTAGGGATGTTTAATACTGCACTACCAATTGGTATTGTTAGTAGATACCTTTGGTCATTTTAATTATGTAGGAAGGCTCAGTTCTATATCCTGACCAAGTCATTCTGGGTTATTTGAGAAAGTTGGTTAAATGAAGTCTGTGAGTAAACCAGAAGTAAGCCAGCAATCACATTTCTTCTAAGGTTCCTGTCTTAAGTTCCTGACTTGAGTTTCTGGCCTTATTTACCTTAACTGCAGACTTGACTGTGATCTGAAAGCATATGTTGAAATAAATAAATTTTTCTTCCCCAAAATTAGTTATTAGAGTGTTTTATCATAGCAAAAGAATTGAACTAGAATAGTAATATAAGCTAATTGCATGCATGCATGTTTATGCATATATATGCGTTCAAACAAATCAAAACATATTTTTGTCACAAGAAGAGAAAATATTTTCTAGAATACACAGTAATATATACAGAAGACTACATTGTATTTTTTTTCAGAAAAAGTGTGAATGAAAAAATTTTCCATATGTGATTAAAAACATACATGGGCACTAACCATTTTTCATTACCCAGTTTCTCCCCTATGTGGCTGTCTCTGTCTCCTAAGGGTCAGATTAAAGAACCTGAACTTGTGATAGAAGAGAAGGTAAGAGCAATGTGGCAAGTTCTTCCACAGTCCTACCACAGCAGAAGCTGTTAACTAACAGGGATCATTAACAAAACACTAGAAGTTCTTCACACAACTAAGAACCTAATTTGGAGAAAGCGCTTTAAAAATATGAATGGATGAATGAAGTTAATAAAGATGGCTTTGCTGTTAAAAAAAGAAAGAAAATGCTTGAAGGTATAAGAGAAATTGAAGATGATATAAACTAAAAACAATAAATGATTATATTTAAAAATGAAAGGATAAATTTATAATATTTACCAATTAGAAAATAACATGGATACAATTGAAAAACCTAAAATTTTTGAGGTTTAGTAGGAATTTTTCTAGTTCAAAGCCTGGATACTAAAGACAGTAAGATGTTATCACTAAACCTGTATACACAACTGAAAAGGTGTCTAGAAAAAATTTGCTCTTCAACATTTAAGTAAAGTTTTTCAGATGCAAGTTTATTAATAAAACCAGACCATATTGCAAAAAGTTAAATAAATCACTCAAAAAATCAAATATGAATTCTCATTTATATGAGCAAACAATAAAAATCTAATTTAGTGAAGTAGACAATAGAATGAAGCCCTCAAACAAGATATGAAAAATTCCCTTAAAGACTGAGAAGAAAATACAAACAAAAAATTGGAAGAGATGAACAAATCTATGAAAGAAAACTAAGAAAAGGCAAACCAAAAAATAAAAGAAACATGCCAGGAACTAAAAACTGAAATAGAAGCAATAAAAATGTCACAAAATAATAAAAAGTTGTAAATAAAAACCTGGAGAAAGAATGGAATTACAGATACACCTAAACCAACAAAATCCAAGAGATAGAAGTGAGAAACTCTGAAGTGGAAGACTCAAGCAGAAATAGATACATCAGTCAAAAAATACACTAAAATCAAAAAAGCCATAACAAAAAATGTTCAGGAAATCAGGGACACCATGGAAAGACCTAATTTGAGAATAACAGGAATAGACAAAGGAGAATACCAGCTCAAAGGCACAGATAATGTATTAAATAAAATCATAGAAGAAAACTTTCCTAACTTGAAGAAGGAAATGCCTATGAAGATAAAAGAAGCTTATACAACACCAAACAGATATGACCACCCAAAAATGTAAGCACAACACATAATTATCAATCCACAAGACATATAGAACAAAGAAAAAATTTTAAGAACTGCAAAGAAAAGAGCCAACTTACATATAAAGGCAGACCCATCAGAATAACAACTGACTACTCAATGGAAACTATGAAAGCTGGAAGGACATGGTCAGAAGTTATACAGACGCTAAAAGAGCATGGCTACCAAACTAGAATACTATACCCTGCAAAATTATCAATCACCATAGATGGAATAAACAAGGTATTTCATGACAAAGTCAGACTGAAAGAATATCTATCTACCAATCAAGCACTACAGAAAATATTAGAGGGAAAAATCTAACCTAAGGACCCCAGATACACCCATGAAACCACAAACAATCAATAATTTCACAGAAGAATACTCCAGAGATAGGAAATAGAAACAAGTTGCCATAAAAAATAGCAGGAAATATCAATTAGTGTGAACTAATATGGCTTAATATCAATGGACTTATCTCTCCTAAAGCTCAAATCCCACATCAATTCTCACATCCTAATAGTGGGAGATTTCAATACACCATTTTCACCACTGGACATGTCAGACAAACAAAGACTCAGCAAAGAAACAAGGAGTACTAACAGAGGTTATGATGCAAATGTATTTAATAGATGTCTACAGAAGCTTCCAACCAAATACAAAGTAATATATATTTTTTTCAGCTCCTCATGGAACTTTCTGTGTAACTGACCACATAAATAAATGGTCATAAAGCAAATATCAATAGACACAAAAAATGGAAATAATCCTTTGTATCATATCAGACCACCAGGGCCTAAAGTTAGAGTTTAACTACATCAAAAATAAAACAAAGCCTACTAACTCATGGAAACAAAACTTCACTCAGCTGAAACACCTATGCATCATGGAAGAAACTAAGGAAGAAATAAATGTCTTCCTAGAATTTAAAAAATGAATCCACAACATTCTCAAATTCATGGGACAAAATGAAAGCAGTCTTAAGAGGAAAATTCATAGCGCTAGATGCCTATATGAAAAATCTAGAGAAATCCTACACTACAAAACTAACAGGACAGTTCAAATCCTTAAAGCAATCAGAAGCACACTCACCTAGAAGGAGTAGACGGCAGGAAATAATCAAAATTAGGGCTGAAATCAATACAAATGGAGCAAAAAGAACAATACAAAGAATAAATGAATCAAAGAGTTGGTTCTTTGAGAAAGTCAACAAGATAAGCCCTTATACAAAATAATCAAAAAGCAAAGAGAAAGTGTCCAAATAAACAAAATCAGAAATGAAAAGTGGGACATAATAACAGACCCAAAGAAAATCCAGAGAATTATCAGATCATACTTTGAAAATCTATATTCCACAAAAATGAAAACCTAGAAGAAATGGACAGCTTTTTGGAAAGATTTCATTTATCACAATTAAATGAAGACCATATAAATTACATAAACAGGCTTATAACCCTTAAGAAAATTGAAGATGTCATTTAAAGCCTCCCCAAAAATAAAAGGCCAGGTCCACATGGTTTCAGTGCAGAATTCTAATAGACATTCAAAAAAGAATTACTACCGTTACTCGTCAAACTATTTCATATATTAGAAACTGAAGGAATATTGCCAAAATGCTTTTATGAGTCCACAATTACACTAATACACAAGCCACTCAAAGACACAACTAAGAAGGAGAATTACAGACCAATTTCCTCATGAACATTGATGCTAAAATTCTCAACAAAATTTTGGCAAATATCTATAACAATATATAAAAAATATCATCCACCATGACCAAGTAGTTTTCATTCCAGAAATGCAGGACTGATTTAACTTACAGAAAACTGTAAACATTATCCATCATATGAATAAACTAAAGGAACAAAACCACATGATCATATCCTTAGATGTTGAAAAAGCCTTTGAAAAAATCCAACAAGCCTATATGATAAAAGCTGTGGAAGGATCAGGAGTACAGGGACAATATCTCAATATAATAAACACGAACTACAAAAGCGACAAACAGCATTAAATTTATAGGAGAAAATTTAAAGTGATCTCACTAAAATCAGGAACTAGACAAGAAAATACCCTCTTCCCTTATCTATTCAATATAGTTCTCGAAGTTTTAGCTAAAGCAATAAGAGAATGAAAAGAGGTTAAGTTGATACAAACTGAAAAAGAAGAAGTGAAACTATCTCTATTTGCAGATGATAAAATTGTATACATAAGTGACCCATAAAGTTCTTCCCAGGAACTTCTACAGCTGATCAACACCTTTAGCAATGTAGCAGGATACAAGATTAACTCAAAGAAAACTGTAGCCCTTGTATACACTAAATATAAAGGGCTGAAAAAGAAATATGGGAAACATCACCCTTTATAATAGCTGCAAATAGAATTAAATACATTGGAGTAACTATAACCAAAGAAGTAAAAGATCTATTTGACAAAATATCTAAAACATTGAAGAAAGAAATTGAAGAGGATATCAGAAAATGGACAGCTCTCCCATGTTCCTGGATAGGTAGGACCAACGTAGTAAAAATGGCAATTTTACCAAAAGCAATCTACAGATTCAATGCACTGCCCTCAAATCTCAACACAATATTTTTTGGAACTTGAAAGGACAATACTCAATTGCATTTGGAATAACAGGAAAACCAGTTTTGCCAAGGCAATTTTGCTCAATAAAAGAATCTCAGGAGACATCACCATCCCTGACTTCAAGTTCTACTATAAAGCTACAGTAATAAAAACAACCTGGTACTGGCATAAAAACAGATTTGTGGATGAATGGAATAGAATTGAGGATCCAGACATTAACCCAAAAATTTATGAACACCTGATCTTCCACAAAGAGGCCTAAACTATTGAATGGAAAAAAAAGACAGTATGCTTAACAAACAGGGTTGGCATAGCTGGATAGTAGTGTTTAGAAAAATGAAAAGAGATCCAAGCCTGTCACCATGCACTAAACTCAAACCAATGTGGATCAAAGACCTCAATATAAACCCAGCCACTTTGAACTTGATAGAAAAGAAAGTGGAAAATATACTTCTAAGAACTGGCACAGGTGACCACTTCCTAAATATAACACCAGTGGCACAGACATTAAGATCAACAATCAATAAGTGCGATCTCCTGAAACTGAGAAGCTTCGGTAAAGCCAAGAACTCTGTCAGTAGGAGAAATCCATAGCCTACAGAATGGAAAAATATTTTCACCAACCCTACAAGTGATAGAGGACTGACCTGTGAGATATATAAAGAACCCAAGAATCTAGAGCCCAAAACCTTGAATCACTCAATCAAAAAAGGGGTTTACATCTAAAAAGAGAATTCTTGACAGAATAATTATGAATGGCTGAAAGGCACTTGAAAAAGTGCTCATCATCTTTAACCATCAGAGAAATGCAAATCAGACAACTTTGAGAACCACATGACATCTGTCATATTGGCAAAATTAAAGACACAGATGACAGCCCATGCTGGAGAGTATGCAGAGTAAGGGGAACACTCCTCCAATGTTGGTTGGAGTGTAAGCTTGTTCAGCCATTCTGGAATGATGTATAGCAGTTTCTCAGAAAACTGAGATTCAATCTCCCTAAGGATCCAGTAATAACATTTCTGTGTGTATACCCTAAAGATGCAAAGTCACACTCCAAAGGCATTAGCTCAACTATGTTCATAGCAGCATTATTTGTATTAGCAAGAAACTGGAAGCAACCTAGATGCCCCTCAGCTGAAGAATGGATTAACAAACTGTGGTACATCTACACAATGGAGTTCTACTAAGCATTAAGAAAAAATAATATCCTAAAATTTTCAGTTAAGTGGATGGATTTGGATAATATCCTCCTGAATGAGGTGTCACAATCCCAGAAAGATAAGAAGAGGATATACTCACTCATTAGTGGACTTTAAACAAAACCCAAAGAATACCCAAGAAGTAAATCATGACTATTGAACAGCTTGGGATATGAAACACCTTGGACTGACACCTTGGATCCCATTCCCCCTAGAGGAACACCTGACTCATTCTCAATGTTGGGGGTATAAAAGTGGATCTGCCAGGAGCAGAGGCTGGTCTGAGCAATATTTGGTCCTTGGTTATTGGGGACTACCTTCCCATGGGTGGGATGGGGAAATGTGGAGAAGAGAGAATGACCTGATGTAGTAGGAGGGCCAAGGTACCTTGAGTAAGGATATACAGGGATAGAAAATTTGACTTCTTTATTCATAATAATAAAAAATGGAAAAACAGAAAATAGAATGATTGTCTACCAGAGGCTAGTGATCTGAACAAAAAAAAAAAATGTAGATTAAAGAATACAAATTTTCACCCCATCGGATCCAGTTCCGCTTCTGGGACCAGGTGCTATCTGCAGAGTCCCAGGACACTCTGTAGCAGGGGCAGATAAAGTCTGCGTCTTACCATACCCACAGCTGCTGCTGAGGGAATTTGCACAGCTAGCCACCTCGACCTTGAACTGAGTGAACAGATAACTACAGGGGTCCCTAAATGACAGACTCAGATCCCACCCAGAGGTGAGGAGGGGTCACCAGGCACAAGCACCTATATCCAGGCCAGGAAGGGAGAATTGAGCTCCCATTGGTTCCAGTTCTGCTTCCGGGACCAGGTGCTGTCTGCAGAGTCCCAGAGTACTCTGTAGCAGAGGCAGATAAAGTCTGCCTCTCACCATACTCACAGCTGCTTCTGAGGGAACTTGCATGTCTACCCACCTCGACTTCTAACTGAGTGAACAGATAACTTCTGAGGTCTCTGAAGGACAGACTCAGACCCTGCCCAGAGACGTGACAGGAGGCACACAAGCCCGAGTGCCACAACTGACCAGGACCCATCTAATCGTAACCCACTGAAGCCATGGGCAAACATCAGTACAAAAAATTAAATAATAAAACAGCCATGACCCAGTGCTGGCTGCAGAATCCCAGCACTCTCTGGAGCAGGGGCAGGACCCAGTGCTGGCTGCAGAATCCCAGCACTCTCTGGAGCAGGGGCAGGTAAACTCTGTCCCTGACCACATACACAGCTCCTGCTGAGGGAAACCCCGCCACGCCACGACCTCGAACTGAGCGAACCAACTACAGCGGTCTCTGAAGGGCAGATTCAGACCCTGCCAGAGGTCAGGAGGGGGCAAGAGGCCTCAGGGCCTGGGAGAGTTGAGCTCCCATTGCTTCTGGTTCCACTTCCTGGACCCAGTGCTGGCTGCAGAATCCCAGCACTCTCTGGAGCAGGGGCAGGTAAACTCTGTCCCTGACTACATACACAGCTCCTGCTGAGGGAATTTGCACGGTTTCCACCACGACCTCGAACTGAGTGAATCAACAACTGCAGGGGTCTCTGAAAGACAGAATCAGACCCTGACCAGAAAGCTGACAGGAGGCATACAAACCCGAATGCCACAACTGACCAGGACCCATCTAATCGTGAACCACTGAAGCCATGGGCAAACGTCAGTGCAAAAAATTACATAATGCTACAAAGGACAACATGGTAACTCCAGAAGAGAGTGGCGATCCTACAAATACAAGGCCTAAACTGACCAATGAAGAGGAAACAGAAGGAAGCAACACCAAAAATTCCTTTTTGATGTTCATCGAAGCTCTCGAAGAAGATATGGAAAAAAGCCTTAAAGAAATAGAAGAAAATACAAACAAAAAATTGGAAGAGATGAACAAATCTATGAAAGAAACATGCCAGGAACTAACAGCTGAAATAAAAGCTGAAATAAAAGCTGAAATAGAAGCAATAAAAAAGGCACAAAATGAGGCAAAAATGGAAATAGAAAACCTGAAGAAAAAAGCTGGAACTACAGATACAAGCATAACAAACAGAGTTCAAGAGATGGAAGATAGAATCTCTGAAGTGAAAGACTCAGTAGCTCAAATAGATGTATCAGTCAAAGAAAATAGTAAAACTAAAAAAGCCATAACTCAAAATGTTCAGGAAATCTGGGACATCATGAAAAGACCTAATTTGAAATAATAGGAATAGAAGAAGGAGAAGAATACCAGCTCAAAGGCACAGATAATGTTTTCAATAAAATCATAGAAGAAAACTTCCCCAACCTGAACAAGGAAACACCAAATAGATATGATCCCAAAATAAAATCAGCAGGCAATATTATAATCAAGCCACAAAATATACAGAAAAAAGAAAAAATTTTTAGAGCTGCAAAAGAAAAGGGCCAACCCGCATATAAATGCAGACCCATCAGAATAACGCCTGCCTATTCAATGGAAAGGATTAAAGCTAGAAGGGCTTGGTCAGAAGTTATACAGACGATAAAAGAGCATGGCTGCCAAACTAGAATACTATACCCTGAAAAATTATCAATCACCATAGAGGGAGTAAATAAGGTATTTCAGGACAAAGTGAGACTGAAAGAATATCTGTCTACCAATCTAGCACTACAGAGAGTATTAGAGGGAAAACTCCAACCTAAGGACCCCAGATACACCCACAAAATCACAAACAAACAATAATTCCACAGAAGAATATTCTATAGAAATGAAATACAAACAAGTTACCACCAAAAATGGCAGGAAATATGAATCAATGGTCACTAATTTCCCTTAATATCAATGGTCTCAACTCTCCTATAAAACATCACACACTAACAAGATGGATACAACAACAGAAGCCATCTTTGTGTTGCCTACAAGAAACACACCTCAACTGCAAAGACAGACACAGGCTTAGAATAAAGGGTTGGTGAAAGATTTTCCAGACTAACGGTCCTAAGAAACAAGCAGGGGTTACAATCCTAATATCTAACAAAGTAGCCTTTAAGCTGAAAGCAATTAAAAGGGACCAGAATGTTCACTACTTATTCATCACAGGAAAAATTGGTCAAGAGGAAATTTCAATCTTGAATATTTATGCCTCTAATATAAGGGCACCTACTTATGTAAAATGAACACTGCTAAAGCTCGAATCCCTCATCGATTCTTACACCCTAATAGTGGGAGACTTCAATACCCCACTTTCAACCCTGGACAGATCAACCAGACAGAGTCTCAACAGAGAAGGAGTCTAAAAGAGGTTATGATGAGAATAGATTTCATAGATATCTACAGAAGCTTCTACTCAAACACAAAGGAATATACATATTTCTCAGCTCCTCATGGAACTTTCTCCAAAATTGACCAATTAATTGGTCATAAAGCAAATATCAATAGATACAAAAAAATGGAAATAATCCCATGTAACATATCAGAACACCAGGACCTAAAGTTAGAGTTCAACAAATTCAAAACCCAAAGAAAGCATACAAACCAATTCATGGAAACAAAACATCACTCAGCTGAACCATCTCTGGGTCAAGGAAGAAATTAAGAAAGAAATCAAAGTCTTCTTTGAAATGAATCTACAACATATCCAAAATTGTGGGAAACAATGGAAGCAGTCTTAAGAGAAAAATCCATAGCACTATATGCCTATATGAAAAACCTAGAGAAATCCCACACTGGAGACCTAACAGCACAGCTGAAAGCCTTAGAACTATTAGAAGCAAACTCACCTAGAAGGAGTAGATGGCAGGAAATAATCAAACATAGGGCTGAAATCAATACAATTGAAACAAAAAGAAGAATACAAAGAATCTATGAATCTCAGAGTTGGTTCTTTGAGAAAGTTAACAAGATAGATAAGCCCTTAGCCAAACTAATCAAAAAACAGAGAGAGAGTGTTCAAATAAACAAAATCAGAAATGAAAAGACAGGCATAACAACAGACACCCAGGAATTACAGAGAATTATCAGATCATATTTTGAAAATCTGTATTCCTCCAAAATGGAAAACCTAGAAGAAATGAACAGCTTTCTGGACAGGTACCATCTACAAAAATTAAATGAAGATCAGATTAATTACCTAAACAGGCCTATAACCCTTAAAGAAATTGAAGCTGTCATTAAAAACCTCCCCATAAATAAAAGCTTTGGCCCAGGTGGTTTTAGTGCCAAATTCTACCAGACATTCAAAGAAGAATTACTACCGTTACTCCTCAAACTATTTCAGACAGTAGAAACTGAAGGAATATTACCAAAATCCTTTTATGAGTCCACAATCACCCCAAATACCCAAGCTACTCAAAGACACAACAAAGAAGGAGAATTACAGACCAATTACCCTCATGAATATTGATGCAAATATTCTCAACAAAATTTTGCCAAACAATATAAAAAATATGTAAAAGATATCATCCACCATGACCAAGTAGGCTTCATCACAGAAATGCAGTGCTGGTTTAGTATACGAAAAACTGTACTACTCAGCCATAAGAAAAAATGATATCCTAAAATTCACAGGCAAATGGATGGATTTGGAGAATATCCTCCTGAGCGAAGTATCACAAACTCAGAGAGATAAGCAGGGGATGTGGTCACTAGTGGTCTCTAAACAAACAAACAGGAAAAAAAGCCAAACATGCCCAAGCAGCAAACCACAACCACTGAACAGCTTGGGATCAGAAACACCCTGGACTGACCCTTCAAACCCCAGTCCATCCATAGGAACACCTGACTCACTCTTGAGGGAGGGGGGACAAAACTGTATTTAGCCAGGAGTGAAGACTGATCCAAGCATTATTGGGCCAGTGGAACCATAGGACAATCTGCTCCCTGACAAGGGAGGGGATGGGGTGTTGCAGAGAAGAAAAATGACCAGATGTGGTTGGAGGGGGAAGCGACCTTGAATAAGGATATACAGGGATGAAAAAAAAAATTCAGAGGGAAAGCTCAACACAAAGATAATATATGTGTAGTAATCTTATTTGCATTTCCACCCTTGATAAGCCATGCTTATGATTATTATCCTCTGTATAATTATTGTTAGTTCTGCATTTTTAAATTCTTTTTACTGTTTTTTTGATAAATACAAAATAAAGAAGGAAAAAAAAAGAAAAGAAAAAAAAAAAGATATCATCCACTATGACCAAGTAGGCTTCATCACAGAAAAGCAGCGCTGGTTTAGCATAGGAAAAACTGTAAATGTTATCCATCATATAAACAAACTAAAGGAACAAAACCACATAATCATATCTTTAGATGCAGAAAAAGCCTTTGACAAAATCCAACACTCCTTCATGATTAAAGCCCTGGAGAGATCAAGACTACAGGGAGAATACCTAAACATAATAAAGACAACTTACATGAAGCCGACAGCCAGTATCAAACTTAAGGGAGAAAAACTCAAAGCGATCCTACTAAAGTCAGGAACTAGACAAGGGTTTCCTCTCTGCCCTTATCTATTCAACATAGTTTTCGAAGTTTTAGCTAAAACAAAAAGGAAACAAAAAGATTAAGGGGATACAAATTGGAAAAGAAGAAGTGAAGCTATCTCTATTTGCAGATGATATGATTGTATACATAAGTGACCCACAAAATTCTTCCAAGGAACTGCTACAGCTGATAAACACCTTCAGCAATGTAGCGGGATACAAGATTAACTTGAGGAAATCTGTAGCCCTTCCATACACTAAAGATAGAAGAGCTGAAAAAGAAATAAGGGAAACATTGCCCTTCATAATAGCTGCAAATAGTATTAAATACCTTGGAGTAACTATAACCAAAGAAGATAGAGACCCATTTGACAAAAATTTTAAATCACTGAAGAAAGTAATTGAAGAGGATATCAGAAAATGGAAAGTTCTCCCATGTTCCTGGATAGAAAAATAGCAATTCTACCAAAGGCAATCTACAGATTCAATGCATTGCCTATCAAAATCCCAACACAATATTTTTTGGACCTTGAAAGAACAATACTCAATTTCATTTGGAATAACAGGAAAGTCAGGATTGCCAAAACAATTTTACTCAACAAAAGAACCTCAGGAGGTATCACCATCCCTGACTTCAAGCTGTACTATAGAGCTACAGTAATAAAAACAGCCTGGTGCTGGCATAAACACAGACTTGTGGACCAATGGAATAGAATTGAGGATCCAGACATTAACACAAAAGCTTATGAACACCTGGTCTTTGACAAAGAGTCCCAAAACATTCAATGGAAAAAAGATAGTATATTTAACAAATGGTGTTGGCATAGCTGGAAGGAAGTGTGTAGAAAAATGCAAATAGATCCGAGCCTGTCACCCTGCACAAAACTCAAATCCAAGTGGATCAAAGACCTCAACATAAATCAAGCCACTTTGAATGTGATAGAAGAGAAAGTGGGAAATACACTTCTACAAATTGGCACAGGCGACCACTTTCTAAATATAACACCAGTGGCACAGACACTAAGACCAATAGTCAATAAGTGAGATCTCCTGGATCTACGAAGCTTCTGCAAAGCCAAGGACACTGTCAATAGGACAAAATAACAGCCTACAGAATGGGAAAAGATTTTCACCAACCCTACAAGTGATAGAGGACTGGTATCTAAGATATATAAAGAGCTCAAAAATCTAGAGCCCAAAACCTTAAATGACCCCATCAAAAAATGTGGTACAGATCTGAGAAGGGAATTCTCAGCAAAGGAACTTCGAATGGCTGAAAGGCACCTGAAAAGGTGCTCTTCATCTTTAGCCATCAGAGAAATGCAAATCAAAACAACTTTGAGATACAGGCTAACACCTGCTGGATTGTCTAATATAAATGGTACAGATGACAGCCAATGTTGGAGAGGATGCAGATCAAGGGGAACACTTCTCCACTGCTGATGAGAGTGTAAGCTTCTTCAGCCACTTTGGAATGCAATATGGCAGTTTCTCAGAAAATTGAGAATGAATCTCCCCAAGGACCCAGCAACACCTTTTCTGGGTGTATACCCTAAAGAGGCACATTCACACTCCAAAGGTATTAGCTCAACTATGTTCATAGCAGCATTATTTGGTTTTTTTTTCTTCCTTCTTTATTTTGTAGTTATCAAGAAAAAAAAAACAGTAAAAAGAATTTAAAATGCGGAAGAGTTAACAATAACTATACAGAGGATAAGAATCATAAGCATGGCTTATCAGGGTGGAAATACAAATAAGATTGCTACACATATATTTTCTTTGTGTTCATCTTTCCCTCTGAATTTTTTTTCCATCCCTGTATATCCTTATTCAAGGTCTCTTCCCCCTCCCAACACATCTGGTCATTTTTCTTCTCTGCAACTCCCCATCCC
>PVIH01018625.1:0-28024 GCA_004025045.1 Sigmodon hispidus
CAGGACAGGCTTGGAAAGGAAGGGTCTCAGGAGGGAGGAGATGAGGTTAAAGGGCAGGAGAGACAAGTTTTGGCCTTAAAGCAAGTCCAAGTCGACAGAGTGGATGCTGGCAATGGGAGCTCTCCAGAAGTTGAAGGTGCTGTACTGGAGGAGGGGATCCCCTTCAGGGTTCCTCTGCTCTGCTCCAGTTGCCTGACCGACCGTTGTGCCAACATTGCTGGCTTTGCTCTTGTAGGTGGGTGTATCTGACAGGCCCAGGTCTTCCAGCTCCGACAGATCCAGTTCTGGGATGGGCATCCTCCAGAAAAGAAAGGAACTGTACTGGCTGCTCACAGGGTCCCTCATGATTCCTTGAGGAAGAGCAAATTACTTGTTAGTCTTCATGCTAGAGCAAGCTCCTTGCCCTGAGCTATCCCTTACTCTAGCTGCTCTGTTTTACTTGCTCTGGTGAATAAATCAAGTGTTCTAAGACAAGTACCATGAACTCTATTACAGTTTTGCACCAGCTCCTGACTTCTCCCCATCTTTGGTGGACCAGATACTGACCACTGCATCAGGATCACCTTGGCTCTAATTTTTCCTGCAGGGATATACCTAGGACTTTATACACAGTAGGCAATAAGTGTATCTTTATCCCCTCGGGCCTGATTTCTGACACTTTCCAAAATGTGGCCCCATTCTTGTTTATGCCTGATATTGAGGGGTTAACATGTGCTAGACAAATGTTCTAATCCTGAGTTATAGCATAAGCCTTCCTTTTACCTTTATTTTTAGACAGGATCTTATTGACTTGCCCAGTCCAGTCCTGCCATCTTTCTGCCTCAGCCTCCTCAGGAACTGGGATTACAGGCTCCTCCACTAGGCCTACTCAATTAATTAATTGTGCTGAGAATCAAAGCTGGTCAAGGACCCTATACACTCCCAAAACTAAGTATTTGGCTTCTTAAGTTATAATGCCTCAATAAAGGTCTTCTATGACATGTTCTATTTTTCTTTTTGCCTTTAAACTTGACTATAAACTCACCTCCTCCAGGACATCCCCCAGAACAGTTGAGTTCCATCTACCCAGCTGCCCACAGAGCTTTACCTAACTCCATCGTGTTTTGGTTACAAATCACGATGGACTGAATATGTTTTTTATGTGTTTATTTCCTCCTGAAAGAAACCAAAAATTCCTCTATGGGTAAAAACCCCCTTACTTTTGGGGCATGTGGCACACACCTTTAATCACAGCCCTCTGGAGGCAGAAGCAAGGGATCTCTGAGTTCCAGGTCAGCCTGTTCTACATAGAGAGAACACGACTCACCACCACTACCCCCCCCCCCAAAAAAAAAAAAACCACATCTACTTTTGGGTAAAGCAGGAGCTAGATCACAGTAAGAATAACTTTCCTTTTCTATACCAGGATCTTTTCCCTCTGGTCCACATGCAAGAGACAGTCTGACAACAGAGAGCAACCAGGTTGGAAGTACCAGGTAAAGAAGCAAAGTTTAGATGGGAAGGAAATGGTACCTTGACAGAATCTCACCTTTTCTTGAGACAGGGTTTCACTATGCAGACCAGGCTGGCCTTGAACTCACCAAGAGCTGAAGGCAGACCTCTGGTCTGTATCTGAACTCTGGGATTAAAGGCATGTAGCTCTGTGCCCACCTCCTCTCTGTGTATGCCTCCCTAACTCTGTATGACTCTTCTCGGGGTCCTTCATGGAACCAGCCAGGGAAAGGGCAAGAAGCTTTAGTTTCAATATTCCCACAGGAGCAAAAAGAACATTCCATTGCCACCAAAAATAGAAGCTAGAGTTTCAAAAAGTCTTTCTGGAACATACTATGAGCTCTCACCAGTCTGTGACTCCTAAAAAGTCGCTTAAGTAGGTTCCAAAATGTCCCTATATGACATGAAATATCTCTACCAAAGTAGGAAAATTAATTTAAAACACAAGCTGCAGAAAATTCGGGGGACTAAATGGTTAGTGGGAAGACCAAAAGTGGGTTTTTGCTTCTGAGTCTTGCTTCAAACTCAACTCCAGTTCAGGATGACTTTGAACACAAAGCCTTTGTGCAGAGGAATCCTTACTGCTGGAATTACAGGAACATACATCACCACACCAGGCCAGAACTTACTAACTTATTTATTTATTGATAGGATCTTACTCTGTAACCCCAGCTGGCTGTCACTTATTATCTAGTCCACCTGGGACTCAGACTTCTGACAATCTTCTTGGCTCAGTTTGTTTCAGACTTTGCCCCCCCCCCCTTAATCTTGTGCAAGGACAGACACAGGTGTTCACAAGAGCATCACACCATGAGTTTGTGGAAGGAGATTAGAGGCCCCTGCTTTATCAATATGTGCCCTCTTCCTGTGAGACTGGAGCTAGGCTGCTAGCCAACAAGTCCAGCCAGCCTTCTGTCTCCATCTTCCCATATTGCTGGGGCTACAGATGTAGGCAGCCACACCCTGCTTTTTATTTGGCTTCTGGGGATTTGAACTATGGTAGGGTTTTTTTGTTTTTATTTGTTTAGTTTGGGCTTTGTTTGTTTGGTTGGTTCTTTTAAAAAATATTTATTTATTTAAAATGTACAGAAGAGGGTACCAGATCTCATTATAGATGGTAGTGCCACCATGGTGTTGCTGGGAATTGAACTCAGGACCTCTGAAAGAATAGCCAGTGCTCTTAACCTCTGAGCCATCTCTCCAGCCTGGCTCTGGCTGCCCTAGAACTTGCTTTGTAGACCAGGCTGGCCTCAAATTCATAGAGATCAGCCTGCCTCAGCCTGGATTAAAAGTGTTTGCAACCACCTTTGGGCCATCCCATGACCTTTTAATAACATTAAAAAATAATAATAATACTAGCCACTCTATTTATATTCCCAGCAATCAAGAAGCTAGGCAGGAGGGCTGGAGAGATGGCTCAGCAGTTAAGAGCACCGTCTGCTCTCCCAGAGGACCTGGGTTCAATTCCCAGTACCCACATGGCAGCTAACAACTGTCTGTAGTTCCAGTTCCAGGCAAACACCAAGGCAAAAATAAATAAATAAATAAATAAAGTTTAAAAAAAAAAAAAAAAAAGAAGCTAGGCAGGAGTCTGCAGAGCATGAGTTTGGGCCCAGAATGGGCAAGACCCAGCTCAAACAAAACAAAACAAACAAAATAGTATTTTTTTTTTTTTCAGGCAAGGTCTCATAGTTCAGGCTAGCTTCAAAATGTAACTCTTGATCCTGCTGCCTCTATGTCCCAAATCCTGGGGTTACAGGCATGATCCAGGATACCTGGCTTAAAAAAAAGCAAATTCTGGGGGCTGGAGAGATGGCTCAGCGGTTAAGAGCACTGTCTGCTCTTCCAGAGGACCCGGGTTCGATTCCCAGCACCCACATGGCAGCTAACAACTGTCTGTAGTCTGTAGTTCCAGTTCCAGGCAAACACCAAGGCAAATAAATAAGTAAATAAAAGTGTTTTTCTTTTTTAAAAAAAAAAAAGCAAATTCCGGAACTGGAAAGATGGCTCAGAGGTGAAGAGCACTGACTGTTCTTCCGGAGGTCCTAAGTTCAATTCCTAGCAACTAACTAAATAAATATTTTTTATTAATTATTTTTTATTATGAATAAAGTCATATTTATAATAAATATTTTTTTTTTTAAAAAACTTTATTTATTATTTATTTATTTATTTGCCTTGGTGTTTGCCTGGAACTGGAACTACAGACAGTTGTTAGCTGCCATGTGGGTGCTGGGAATCGAACCCGGGTCCTCTGGAAGAGCAGACGGCGCTCTTAACCGCTGAGCCATCTCTCCAGCCCCTATAATAAATATTTTTAAAAAAGCAAATTCTGGGTACATTCATCCATCCATCCATGTACCCCCCCCCCACTAAGCTCCAAAACAAGCCCCCGGGAACTGAGCGTTACTCAGCAGAGAAGCAGTTTAGTAAGAGCATGATGCCGAGCCTGAAGCAGGGCCAAGGAGTTTGTAGAAAGGTGAGGTCATTGCCCTATGAACTACGCTCTAATCATCTCCATAGTAACCTGCAGAGAGCTAGCAAGCATGACTTGTACCTATAACACCTTTCAGCTAACCAATCCCCTTAGGTCTGAGACTACAGACACCAAAGAACAAGTCTTAGAAGTCAGGCTGTTACTTAGGGAAGTTTATTACATCACCAGGTTTTGCCTAGCTAGATGATTTAAAAGAAAAAAAAATTCCCTTATAGGATTCCTACGGAGTGATATTCTTATAGTGCAAAGCATATAACAGACTGTCTTTCAGAGACAACGCCTCAAGTAACCCACAAACTGAAGTAGCAGAGCCTGACCTTGAACTTCTGATCCTTCCAATGCCCAGGTTACATAATAGGTTCTTTAAAATAACAAAACAAACAAAAAATAGAATTATTAGGAAAAAGAACAAAAATTGTTTTTGTTCTTTTGAGCTAGGGTCTAGCCATGTAACCCAGGCTATGTAGAAACTTATTAAACAGCCTTGGCTATCCTGAAACTCAGATTTCTCTCTAGTTACAACCTCCGGCCTCTCAGTGCTGAAGTCACAAGTATCACCATCACATCTACTGGCTTAAAATGAAAAATTTTAAATCAATTTTATTTGAGACAGGATCTCACTATATTGCCCTGGCTGTCCTAGAACTCATTTTGCGGGCCAGGCCAGCCTTGAACTTACAAAGAGATGCTTACCTCTGCTTGGATAAAAGGCATATCATCACATTCAACTAAAAACATTAAAATTAAATGATATCTTAGATTATTCAGGAACTGGCTCGGGTGGGTATCTGGCCAGTTTATGTACATCCCAAGACTCATATTTTCTGACATAATCCCTTATGCTTAAGGAGCTGCAGAGATCACTGGCTGCTCTTCCAGAGGACCCACATGGCAGCTGACAGCCAATGCCAGTTCCAAGTGCTCTGTCACCTAGGCTTCTTAGGCAGCAGCCACACACTTGGCATACATAGAAATCATTTTTTTTTTAAATCTGTGTGTACTGTGTATGTGAGGAGGCGGGGGCACCCACACACCCCATGCCTATGTGGAGGTGGGAGGACATCAGTCCTCGCCTTCTACTTGTTTGACCTTGTAAACTAAGCAAGCTGGGCTGAGAGATCCTGGGGCTTCTCCCCCTCAGCCTTCCATCTTGCTGCCACACTGGGATTTTACAGCTGCACTCCTGTGCCTAGCTTTACATGACCTGGGGTCTGGGGCTTCCAACTCAAGTCCTCACACTTGGATGAGTAAAGATGGCCTTACCCACTGAGCCATCTCCCTCCCCTGCCCTGGCCTGGAACCCTCATCAACTCTGTCTGTTTCCTAGGAGCCAGAAATACCACCATGCTCCATTAAGAATTTCGACTTGGGGGCTGGAGAGATGGCTCAGCAGTTAAGAGCAGCACCAACTGTTCTTCCAGAGGACCTGAGTTCGATTCCCAACATCCACATGGCAGCTAACAACTGTCTGTAGTTCCAAGATCTGACACCCTTACACAGTTATACATGCAGGCAAAATACCAATGCACATAAAATAAAAAAAAAAAAAAGAATTTCGACTTGGTGGTGGTCCATGCTTTTAATCCCAGCACTCAGGAGGCAGAAGCAAGAGGATGTCTGAGAGTCCTAGCCAAGCAGGGTTATACAGTGAGAGCCTGTCTAAAAAAGGACATTTGTTTATGGTTTTATTTTTGTTAAGGTCTTAAGGTCTTGACAGGTAGCCCAAGTGCTGACTTCTAATGTGGAATCCCTGCCTCTCCCTCGGATTCTGGGATTACAGGCATGTGCCACTACCCCAGCTAAGAATTCAGTTCTCAAAATGATTATTTTCTTAGTATATTTTGTTGACTACTTTTTGTGGTTCTAATTTGAAAAGTAGGGGAGTCAGGCATGGTAGTGAATTCCTGTAACCCCAGCATCTGGCAAGTAGGGGCAGGAGGATCAGAAGCTTGATTTAAGATGGTTACAAAAAAAACAGTATAAAATAAGCTAGAATGTGAATCAGTGTTGATAAACCAACTGCTTTCCTTACACATGTAACACGTATAAAACAATGTATCAGAGATGGGCGGAACTATCATCCAATTGAAAACACTAGAGTCAGGTGTGGGGCACACAATTGCAATCCCAGCACTCAGGAGGCTGAAGGGCTATGAGTTCAAGTCTCACCTGGGCTGCATATCGAGTCCTGAGCCCCTCAAAACAAAACAAACAAGACAAAAACAAAAACAAAAAACCCATAAACAAAACACAAAACCATCAGAAATAAAACAATTTAAGAAAAATTGTGTGAAAATAGTCAAAGGAAATATTAAAAAGCTGAAAATCTCCAGCCTAGAGACATGTACAGAGACCCAAATTCATTCCAGAAAACAGACATATGTGGTGTTAAAATGACAGGCTGCTGAGGCTGGAGAGATGGCTCAGTGGTTAGGAGCACTGGATTCTCTTCCAGAGGACCTGGGTTCAATTCCCAGCAACCACATGGCAGTTCATAACTGTCTGTAATTTCAGTTCCAGAGGATCTGACACACACGGCAGAACACGAGTGCACATTAAAAACCAAACCAAAAACCTGCAATTTAAAAAAAAAAAAAAAAAAAAAAAAGACCAGCTGCCTTTAAGCTGCCATCCCTTTTCCTTCTTAAAGGCTCTCATCCCATCTTTTCCCCTGTTTTTATCTTAAAGGCTCTAGATGGTGACTGATGGATGACATGATGTATGCTCAAGGCTTCCCAATGCCATCCATTTTGAACTATCCAGATATTTTAGGCAAAGTAACTTGTAAATTTCATTGTCAATTCTTAGAGATATAATGAATAATAACTACACACATTAAAGAGATAGAGTTTCTGTAAGCCAAACCACATGGCCACACCCAAATACCCTTTGTCCAGACCCCCATGAGCATCCGAGGCCTCAGCTCAGGGTCTTGCTGTGTCATGCTGCCACCATAAAGAATAAGGAGGGTGATGGAGGATGGAAATGGCTTTCTGCTACTTTTCATGTCGCTCTAGGATTTTCCCATTAGCCACAACCTTCCCCACTAATTAGGAGTGCTGCAAAGAAACATCTGTTCCTGTGGGCTGCACTGATTGCAACTTGCCATCAGGAAATTCCACGGTTGCTCCCACCTGTCCTATCTCAAGCCTCTTTGGAGTAAAAATCTGAGACAGGGAGGAGGCTCGGGTCATTCTCAATAGTACCCCATATTTAAAAAAAGAAAGAAAAAAGGAGTACCCTAACCCTCAAATTCCCTACAACAGACACAGAACGGTGAAGGGGGTGGGAATACGAGGAGGTAGAGGCTGCAGGAATAAGATTCACCAAATAACTGGTAGCAAAAATTATAGCTTGAAAAGGAAGATAACTAGACACTAGACAGAAGTCATTAGATGCACAAGGCAAAATTATAGGAAAATGGATACGTGAAATGAAGAGCTAAATGCCGAGAAGTAATTACAGGCAAAGTGATAGAAATTAATGCTTAGGTCCATGAGGCATAGATGGAGATTTTAACAGAGATAAAACGCTGCTAACCAACAGCTATCCATTGTTCACAGCGCCCCCTTCCCTCTTAATCGTCCCCCACCTAGTCGTCTCACATGGGGTCTTTCTCGCTTGAGAAGCCGCCCCTCATCTAGGTTACCTGTTAGCAATGAATGACTAGCGTGTTCCAAGACCCAGGGAACGCGGCGGGGGCTCGGGGGCCGGTTCTGGACCGGAGAGGAGACAGCCCGCTTTGTGTCCTCACGCCTTCACCGTCGCTGGGTCTCCCCTGCAATGCAGCCCCTCCTAGCACGGGCGGAAGCACTCCCCGCCCCCTCTCTGCCTGACTCGGCTAATTCGAATGATAGGTTCCGGAACACGCCGCCCAGACTGGAGCCTGTGCATGGCTCGCACGGCACCCCCACCTCGCCGGCACCCCCACCTCGGCAGCACCCCCGTGCACACTGGGGTGCAAAGGCTGAGCTGTTAATATCCTCTAACTCAGATGTATGTATGGGTTAAAAAGTCTCCCCGTTAAAAGAAACGGCTCTGCTTCCCCACTGTACGGACGGAAGGGGGATTGGGGGGCATCGGAAAGGGACCCAGCACGTGGATGCCTCTGCGCCGGCCGCAGGTGGACAGACCTAGCAGACAGTTGGGGTCCCGCGGGTGTCTGGAGCGCGCTGCTCCCCGCTGTCCCCGCGGGCCACCCCGTGCGCCCCGGCAAGCCTGGGCGGAGCGCTGCGCTCGGCTCGCAGCCCGCAAGTTTCGTAATCGCGTCGCCGGCGTTTCCGCCCTCGGCCAGCCCCACCTCTGCCGGCCCGCCCTCGACTCCCCGCAGTGCCTGCCGAGCCGCAGCCCCGGATCTCGGAGTGGCGGAGCCCCCGCCCGCAGCGGCCACCGCCTGGACGCCGGGAGCCGCAGGTGAGCGCCGGGGCGGGGCGGGCCGGGAAAAGGCAGGGGCTCGGCGATTGCAGCAGCGTGGGGCCGGGTGGGGAGTGCGAAGCGACAGGGGCTCCCGCCGCTCACTAACCTCGGAGATTGCCTGTCCCCGACAAAACCAAGTGCTCGCTGCTGGGCTCGGAAGGTCTACGCCGGACCGGGGCAGCCGCGGAACAGTGACAGCCACAGCGACCCACTGAGGTTCCCATCCTAGTTC
The DNA here is from genome assembly GCA_004025045.1 of Sigmodon hispidus. Lineage (NCBI taxonomy): Eukaryota > Metazoa > Chordata > Mammalia > Rodentia > Cricetidae > Sigmodon > Sigmodon hispidus. The sequence continues at coordinate 8,637 of PVIH01018625.1, forward strand.
GGAGTGGGTGGGGGGACAGAGCGGATGGGAAATATTGGGGGAGGGGAACAGATGAGGCTCTCCTGCTTCCTCTAAAGTCCCCAGAAGCCCTTTCCTGGGGTCAGTAAGGTTGGTGCTCGGACACATGTCCGTCACTTGGCTGGAAACGGGGCCCGTTCCTCTCTGCAGGCCCGGAGGGTCTCCACACAGGGAGGGAGCAGCTGCATCCCTGGGCCTCCAGCCAGGATTTGCCCACACTGTTCTCAGGTCGCTTTCTCCAGCTGCTTCTTGTGAAGGCTTGTCTTGTCAGACAGCGGCTTGGAGGCCTTGGGGCTGGACGCAGCGGGACCGGGAAAACCGGTTTAGGGCTTCCACAGGACCGGGGAACTACCCTGTACATCTTCCTCCCCGGCTCCCTTCCCCACCCTTGGCCTGCTTGCCCCGGACAGCTCTGGGGTTGTCCTTGAAGCCCCACACACGCACACCACGACGGTGATTGGGAGTTTGTCATTTCACGTTCTGGATTGATTCTTGTGGAGCTGAGAGAGGCCCTACTGTCAGGATGTGCTCTGTGCTGACTAGTCCTTGGTCCTGTCTCTTTCCCAGCTCCTTCCTTTTTTTCTGTGGGGATGAGGTGGATTCAGCATGGCTCTCTCCTCAGCTCACCAGCCTCAGTCCCATCCCAGTTGTTGGCTGCTTTAAAACAGAGTGACAGCCAATGCCTACAGCCTCCCTTTCTGGCTTTGTTCCTCTTCCCCACCCCGCACTACCGCACTGACCCTGCCTGTCTTCACACTCTGACACCGCCTCCAAGCTTCCGAGACCCTAATGGCCTGGGGAATGGAATTTCCTGGTCACTCCTCATCACCATTGGTTGTTTTATGCCAAGTCCCACACACACTTTCCCTCCACCCAGCTTGGTCAGGTCCCTGGAAGAGAAACAGAAAGGTCCTTGTTCCCTCGAGGGCCCCTTTCCTTCCCTCCTCCCAGGGTTAGCCACCTCTGTGCACTCAGCTTTGAGCAGGGTGGAGGAGCCTGGGTAGAGTCCAGCATCAGTATGGACTGTCTGGTAGTATTAGGGGTTTCCTCTGATTCTTTATTGTTTCTCCATTTCCCCCAACCCTTAGCACCTGCCACCGCCATGACAAGTCTTGTGACTGACTTCCTCACTGGCCAGGCCTCCCCTCTCTGGGCAGCTGTGCTCTGAGCCGTCCTGGGTACTCCTTCCAGGGGTGGGAAGGGAAATGAAGAAAGGCCCAGACTCTTGGGTTCTTTCCTACCCTAGAAGCTGTTCTACTGTTTGAGTGATCTCATCTCAAGGCTGCTAGAAAACAAAGGAAAACATTGAAAAAAACAAACAAAACTCAGTTTTTTTGGTCTGTTTAGGCTATTGGAGCACCAGGCTTTCAGCCTCAAGGATAGAGGAAAAGGCTCATTCCTATTCATGTTAATGTTTAATATTCATGAACTGCCCTATTGGACTCCCTGACTTAGCTGTGCTATAGGACAGGGAAATAGTTCATATAGAGGAAGCTCAAATGGGCCATCACCCCAGGTAGGCAGCAGTGAAGAGGAGAGAAAGTCCATCCTCGGACCAAGTGCTACTGGAAAGTTCTGTGTCTGGTTTACTGGTGTAGCTTGGAAGCGTTGGGGAGAAGGAAGAGATCAGAGCAGGAGGGAGGGGGAAGGGAGGGCTGAGCCTTTACAGGGTGTAAGGCACCGAACTGCACAACCTGGGCCACGTGATTCCTTAGAACAGAAAGCTACTCCAGGCATACCTGTAGGAGACCTGGAGCTAAGGCCACGGATAGGTGCACACACATGGTCTAAACAGCTTTCGGGAAAGACACGGTCAGATATTAACTATAAATGGACTGTGGGAGGCTGTTGGGCCTCAGCTGGGGGAAGTGAGGAGGAACAGTGCATGAGAAGGAAGAAATCCCTCACTCCAGAGGCATTTGTTGAGGTCCACAATGCTACAGTTAGTCTCCTAGAAACTAGGTGGTCCTTCAATAAAATTTAGGTGTTGGGCAAGGTAAGAGAAAAGGGAGGCCAGGGCGGAGGCCTTGTTTGTGAGAACTAAAAACCACGATTTCCTCTTCAGAGTCACTTACATGCCCCTCCCCTCCTGCCCTAGCCCAGGGGAAGGGAGCTGGAGTCTGTAGAACCCTAACTGTTCCTTCTGTGGCTGTTTGGTTTTCTCTCACTGTCTCATCTAAAGCCCCGTAGCTCCCTTCTTGGTCCCAGCAGTCATTGCTCCTTACCCTGGTGATGGTCTTTTTCACTGTTCACTGAGAAGCAGCTGTGAGCTTCCTGAGTTTGGAAAGGTTCAGTATTGGGTACAGAAGTAGAGCCTCCAAGAGAGAAATGGAGGCTTTACAGAAGGTCTCTAGGAAATGGGGAGGGATGTTTCTCACTAACCATTTTTGTTCTCTTTCTGCTAAAATTCAGGATCCCACATCTAAAGAAGACAGTGCCTGCCTGTTGAAGCCCCATTCTGATGATTTTAGTGGCTCTGGGTCTGAGACCCCGACCTTCACTGCACAGCTAAGGATCTCTAGGATTCCAGTTTCTAGAGCCATCCAGTTGTGTGAACCCAGGGTGTTGTTACACCTGAAAGTGACAACTGGCTGGTTAGCATCGAAACATAGAGCCCTCTGGGGCCTCTGGCTGAGGCCCGAAGCTGGAACCATCAGGGAATATGAGTGAATTTTGGCATAAACTGGGCTGCTGCGTGGTAGAGAAACCTCAGCCGGTAAGTCCCCTGTCCCCACCCGAACACACACAGAAATTAGTTACCATGTGCTGGGGAGTGGCCAGGCCATCTCCGATCTGCCTTCAGTCTCCCTCTTGAGAGTTCCTATGGCAGGGAAGGTGTGTTCCTGTGCAATAAAGGGGACTGTGTGACAGCAGAGTTGAATTGTTCTACCTGTCACCCGCTTCTGTTCTGAGCAGGGCAGGGGTTGGAGGTAGAATTTAAGGCCTGTCAGTGTACCCTCATCATCCAGAAGTGACCTTGCTTTATTCTTTGTTCACTCAGCAGGCCACCACTCTGACACTGTCTCTGATTTCTTATCCTGACTCTGTCTCTCCTCTCTTGATATTTGCCCGTTATGCTGCCAAATGAACCCTTAACTCTTAGTGTGTTCTCAAGACTCCTTCCCCCTCCTCCTCGGGAGGAGATGGCTGCACACCTGACTCTCTGTCTTCTCCGAGCAGAAGAAGAGGAGAAGGCGAATCGATCGCACCATGATTGGGGAACCCATGAATTTTGTCCACTTGACTCACATCGGCTCAGGAGAGATGGGGGCCGGAGATGGTCTTGCCATGGTAATGTGTGGGTTTATTTGGTGGTGGGGGGGTAGTCAAGCAAGAGATGAACAGAATACTTAATGGAGAAACAAGGTTCTTGTAGACCTGGTCTGCCATGTGTGCATTTTTGATCTCTAGGGCTAGCTCCCTCTTTTCTACAGTTACCATATTGCTCTTCCTTGGAGTAAGGGCTACATATGTTCTACTAGTTGAGGTTTTTCTCAAGCCATGGCTCTCCTTATTAGGAACTAATCAGAGCTAGGCTGTAGCTCAGTTGGTAGAATGCTTGCCTAGCATTCAGGAAGACCTAGGTTTGATTTCCAGCCCTGCAGATACTGGGTGTGGTGCCTCAGACCTGTAGCCTCAGCACTCAGGAGCTAGGGATCAGAGGCGTAAGGTCATCCTGCACAGCGGAGTTTGAAGCCAGCCTGGCCTAGAGACCCTATCCCAAAATAGAAAAAAAACCTAACCTGTTAAATCAGTGTCAGAGTGAGTCATGTTCTGACTGGGACTCTCAGGCCATGAAAGATTCTGTTCTAAATAATGTCTGATGCATTTCTGCTCTTGGTAAGGGACATGGGTCAGGACATACTTTTTAATTCTGGCCAAAAAAAAAAAAAAACTCACAGAAAAATATTGGCCTGGCTTTTGTGTTGTGAGGGGATTTCATTAGGAAGTGCCTCATTTTTACTTTGTCTTCATGAGACTTCTCTGAGAAGAATGGTGATCAGGCTTTAACTCTGCAGACTGATGTCATGGACAGAAAAGAGAGATGAGGTCAAGCTCCTCCCTGAGGCACAGGATAAACTGCTGCCTGTTATGGAATGCGGAGAGTTAGGTGACGTGTGTGACGTGACTCTCGTGCTTCTCAACAGACAGGTGCAGTTCAGGAGCAGATGAGATCCAAGGGAAGCCGAGACAGACCGTGGAGCAACTCTAGGGCCTTGTAGTCCCACAGGACTGGTAAGTGACTAGAGAAACCAGCATATCCTGTTCCATAGACCCCTACACTGGAGGTTAAGGCAGTCGGAATACTTCAGGCTTCTCTTCAACAACACAGTGAAGTCAAGATTATTGTGGGCTACATAGTACCCAGTCTCAAAAAACAAAGAACAGTTTAGAGGAACGAGCATTATGGAAAGTTTAAAGTGTGTACTATAGGCTGGGCACGTGGGTGGCAGAGGCAGGCAGATCTCTGCAAATGGGAGGTTAGGACTATCCAGCGAGTCTGTCTCCTTTGTACTCCCCAACCAGGATGCCGCCTGGATAGTTCCTCTCCCTCAGGCTGTTTTTTTTTTTTTTTTTAAAAGGCAGACTAGACTGCCTTCTTGTCCAGAGGGGTTTGGTAGGCACCTGAAGTGACTCAGATTTACCTTGTAGCCCAGGCTAGCTTTAAATTTAGGGTCCTCCTTCCAGAAACTTCCAAGAGCTAGGACTACAGATGTGTGCTGTTGTGTCTGTCCCCAAAACAAAACAAACAAAAGCCTGCGTGGCTAGACACCTGGTTCATGGCTGTAATCCCAGCACTTTGAAACCCGAGGTAGGAAGATTTCTTATGCATTGGAAAGCAGCCCCAGGTTACAATTAGACCAAGAGTTGATTTTTTTTTTCTGTCTTTTTTCGTTTTGTTCAGCTTTTCCAAGGAATGTTTGACTGGGAATCATCATCGATTTTTTTTTTTTTCTTTTAATTCAGGCCCTGCAGTCTTGAAGTTCCCATTTCATGTCCTGCCCAGAAGAAATGCCACCCTCAGATCCCTTCTCCAACCAGTGACCCAAGGGCCCCTCTCCTCCTCCTCTTTCTAACAAGTGCCTCAAAAGGCGTGGGGGCTGGACTCCCCCACTCCCTCTGGCCGCTGCCCCTCCTGGAGATGGGTCAAGGCAGCAGGACTGACCAAGTGACTACTGTGGGCCAGAGGGGCTCAGCTGAAGCCCTGGGCACCCTAGATCTGAGCTGGGGGTTCTTTGGGAACCTCAAATGGGTTCCTTGCTCCTGAATGAAGGTTGGGTGCCACCTGTTCAAACTTCTTGCCTTTACTCTTTAAATGAGGCCGGTAGGTGAGGGACGCAGCTGCCTCCCTACCCTCTCTTTCCTTCTGGAATAAGCAATGCAGAGGTCAAGGGGCGGGGTTACCACTTCCTAGTCCATGCTGGATTTCAGACTGTAAACTCACAGCCCTCCATGTCTCTGCCGGCACCAGGGTCTTGCTCTAGGTAAGCCTTTAATCCATTCTTCTGTAGTATTAATAGCTTCCCAGAAATCTTTTTTTAATTAATTAAAAGTTTAATTTAAGATGAGTTCTTTTAATTACCCATCCTGCTGCCATCTCTGTCCTTACCCCATTCTTTTTAGGAATCTTGTTTTCCATTAAGAAAGAGGGGAGGAATGGATCTTCATTTGACCATAAGACTTGGGAGTCGTGGCTACCCTCTGTCAGCTCCCTGCTGGCCAGGTGAAATGGAGAGGAGAGTTCTGTATAAAAAGCCAGGATGTAGCAAAATTAGCTGGATCTCAGGGTGGACTTCCTGTCAGGAATTAGTGGTGAGGTTAAACAGGTTGAAAGCACTCTTCAAGCTCAGGCCTTAAAATCCTTTATAGAAGCCTAGCTTTTCTACTCCAACAGTTGAAAACAGTGAGCAGTTCCGGCTGCATAATTCTTTGTAATGGAGGGCTGTTTTGCATACTATAAACAATAGCATCTCTGGCCCACCCTAGTGTGGCAACCTAAATGCCCCCAGAAATTGCCAAATGTCTCCTAGGGACAAAATTAGCCACAATTGAGAGTCAAGATATGTTTTTCTTAAGTGATGGCCGCATGCTCTCCCCGGCCCTCCAGGCTGGTTATTCATCCTGAGCCATGGTGAGCTGCCCACGTAGAGCAGGCTCAGCAGAGCTGCCGTCTCTTTTTCAAATGTATTGCTGTGCTTGCATGGGCTCTAGTCTCTGTGACAGCTGTGTACAATGTGTCTGTTACTGATCTCTGCAAGAGGACCTCCCACAACTCGGGAGACCTGAACCCCGGTATGCTGGGATGAGCGAAGAGGGATCAGGAGCTGCCGAGACACTGGCTACACTGCGCATGTGCTGAGCTCTGTGCTCCAGTGCCTGAACCCAAACTAAGACTCAGGGAGTTTGGTTGAAAGATCGGGTGTCATTCACCGCGTGGCTGAAGATCCTTGGTTTGATGGGAACAGCGCTTTGTTTTCTCAGGTCTTTTGTTCCGCTCCTTTAGAAAGACAGGGCCAGACAGATGAGCTCCTGCCTGTTCCTAGGAGAAAGGGCTGGGGTCTCATTAGCGTTGTAATAGAAAGCTTGTTGTGTGGTAATGGGTCAGGACTGTGGAAACTGATCCACTCCAGCTGACTCCATCCAGTTACCCCTCACCTAGTGACTGACTGAGCTTTGCATTTGTCCAAAGCTCAGAATGCTCCCTGAAGTTTCAAGCTCCGTCACTGGTTGTGGATGTCTGTTCCCGGTTTGCCTGTCTCTCTGAAGGGAACCGACCTTATAGAGGAGCTCATTACTGGGAGGCCACTGGGCAGCACACTCCCAGGAGGGCTATGAACATCAAGTCACAATGGTGAAGGCTGGACACTGTGGGGTTAGCAGGAGGGGACGAGGTGGGTGAACCCCCGAGCTCCAGCCTTGCTTAACTAATTTGGGCACAGTCTTCTCTGATGCTCTCCTGCCTTGAGCTACTTTCTCTAATGTGTATGCCTCCACTTAACAAAGTGACTGGAATGGGTTGAGAGTGATAATTTATATTAAAAACTTGATGGATTTTAAGACACATTTTTCCAATAAAATAATTAAGCAAAATAATTGCAGAGTAATCACTACAACTGTGTGATCAAAAGGTGGGCATGGAAAAAAAAATAGCTGGGCCTGGTGTTGCATGTCCTTAATCCTAGTGCTTGGGAGGCAGAAGCAGGTGGATCTCTGAGCTCCAGGACAGCTAGGGCTGTTACACAGAGAAAAACCCTCTCTGAAAAAAGGAAAGAAGTGGAGGGAATGATGAAGAAAACTGTGAGGGTGGCTGAGGTGGAATCCTGTGCGATCACAGCTTTTCCTGAAGAGGACCAGGTGCTGAGTAGGTTAGGGAAGGCACAGCAGTCTGCAGGGTGGAATGCCTTGCTCCCTTTCCTTGATGATTTACAACTACTTATTTAGGCCAGATACAATAGCCTTAAATCCCAGCATTCAAGAGGCTGGTAGACCTCTGAGTTTGAGGTTCCAGTCTGGCTAGGGCTATGAACTAAGATCCTGACTAAAGAAAAAAAAACTATATATCTGTTTTAAACATTGGGGGGGGGCGGCTGGAAAGATGGCTCGGCGGTTGAGAGCGCAGACTGTTCTGGAGGACCGGGGTTCAGTCCCAGCACCCATGTGGTGGCTCACAACTATCTGTAGTTCCAGTTCCCAGTTCCAGGCAAACATCAAGGCAAATAAAGTTTTAAACATTGCTGAGAATGAGGAAAATGAGCAGTGTGAACATTTTTATCTTGGAAGACACGGGGTAGAGAAACAAGCTAGAGGCAGCTGGCTCTAACATCCCTGAGTAAGTACTTCTGTAAGGACACAAGACCGGCTGGGTGGTGGTGATCCCTGCACTTGGGAGGCAGAGGCAGGTGGATCTCTTGAGTTGGAGGCCAGCTTGGTCTACGGAGTGAGTTCCAGGACAGCCAGGGCTACACAAAGAAACCCTGTCTCAAAACATCAAAGCAGACACAAGACCAATGGAAGAGTATTTGCTTAGCATGTACAGCGCTCTGTGTTTGACTCAGTCACCACAAAAAAGAAAAATAAGACCAAAATATGTTTTTTTTCTGTATTAAAAATATATAGTGTGTGCTGGGGTTGGAAAGGGAGGCTACAATGCAGACATCTCCTCTTGAAGGTGACGTGGTCATTACCTCTGGGTTCTTTCTATCTGGGGAAGGCAAGAAAATAGAGAAAAGGACAGATTATAATCACATCTACATTCTTTCCCTTGCTTTACACTTTACAAATCATTTCCTCAACCCTGCTGCTTTGGTTGTGTGTCAGGAGTGAGGGAGACCTGGTGTCTCCTTGACCACTGTACTCACTGAAGCAAGGTCTCACTGGACCAGAGCCTACATCTGTGACTTTATGGAGCTGCCTAGATCTGAACTTTGCTCATTGTTGCACAGCAAGCATTTTATCCACTGAACTGTCTCCCCAGCTCTGCTTCTGTTTCTTCATTTATTTTGCTTAGTTTTTTAAAGCAGGCAGCCTTTTTTTAAATTTTTTTTCTGAGCTGGTCAGGTATGATAACACACACCTTTGATCTTAGCACCTGGAACTTGAGGCCAGCCTGGTCTATATAGTGAATTCCAGCTGAGCCAAGGCTGTCTCAAAATAAATTTTTGTATGTAGAAGTGGCGCATGGCTGTACAATGGTATATGTGCGGATTCAAGAGTCAGCTTTTTGGGAGAGTTTCCTCCTTGTTTTATTCAAACAGTATCTTATTTCTGCTCTGAGTTTCAGGCCAGTTCTGTCTCCCACCTCCTGTCACCACATGAGTGCTGGAATTGCAAGTGTGCTCACGTGGGTTTCTGGTCATTCTTGCTGAGTCAGCACTACTTGCTGCGCCATCTCCTTGGTCTGACAAGGAACTTATTTTTATTCTGTTTTTCAAGTTTACTTATTTTTAATTGTGTGTGTATGTCCAAGTGCATACCTATGTAGTTTAGGTACCCACAGAGTCCAGGGTGTTGAATCCTGCTCAAGTAGGCTGTTGTGAGTTTCTGATGGATGTGCTGGGAATTGAACTGGTGTCTTGGAAGAGCAGTAAATGCTCTTAAGCACTGAGCCATATTTCCAGGCCACTGACCAGGGACTTCTGGTCTCTTGCCCCCACCTGCCAACCCATGGTTATGCCCAGTCTGCGGTGCTGGCAATCCAGCCCAGGACTTCCCGAATACTAGGCAAGCACTCGACTGACTGAGCTACATATATCTCCAACTCTCAAATGCGTTATTTTTATATTAAAAATAAAGTTGGACTCACCAGGAGGAAAACAAAAATAGAAACTAGCTAAATCACCAAGTATGCCCTGTGTTTATTGTCTTTTCCCTTGCCAGTCATCCCTAGCAACCAAGACTAGAGTCAATCTGAAACTTCAGTAACTTTATTGTTTAAGACAGGATCTCACTACACAGCTCTGGCTGTCCTAGAACTCACTATGTAGACCAGGCTGGCCTCAAACTCAGAGATCTGGCTGCTTCTACCTCCCAAGTGCTAGGATTAAAGATGTAGGGCTACCACAACACCCGGCTTCTTTGTGAAATTTTAAGTTGCTAGGTAGAGTCCCAAAAGGACAGTCCTTTGGGAACATGGGAAAATTTCAACTGTGTGTCTGTCACTATTTTTTTCTTTTTTAAATATTTATGTATTATGTATACAATGTACAGAAGATGGTACTAGATGTCGTTATAGATGGTTGTGAGCCACCATATGGTTGCTGAGAGTTGAACTCAGGACCTCTGGAAGAACAGTCAGTGCTCTTAACCTCTGAGCTGTCTCTCCAGCCCACTATTTTTTTTTTCTTTAGTGATGGGACTGAACCTATCACCTTGTATATATGAGGCAACACCACTGAATTACCCAGCCCTACTAGTTTGTAAACCTGTTTTTTTTCCATCTGTAAACAGGATACAACCCTAGAAGCTGAGGACAGATCCAAGTGAGACTTTAGATATTAGTTGCTATTGTTACAACGCATTAAGTCAAAACCATGTTAATCAGAGTTGGAGAGATGGCTCAGTGGTTAAGAGCACTGGCTGCTCTTCTGAGGATCTGAGTTCGATTCCTAGCACCCACATGGAGGCTCACAACCATCTATAACAACAGTTCCAGGGAGTCATCCCTTTTCTGGTTTCTATGGGAACCAGGAATGTATGGTACAGACATACATGCAGGCAAAACACCCTTACACAATGATTTTTTTAAAACCCCTATTAATCATTAATTGGTTAATATGTCCCATGTCAATTGTCTATGAATTGAGTCTGCAGCCAAGCATGTTGGGAAAATTGTGGTTAATTGGGGGTCAGCCAGGACTACCTGCTAAGACTCAAAAAGACAAAGGATAAAGAATTTTTATTTGGTCAATAATAATCTGATGACCAGTAAGACATAGCTAAATGACCAATATTTGTTGAAGAAGTGACAAGACACAGTGCTATTGGTCTGTTACCCCAGCACTATTAAAGTGGCTGCACCCTTGGCTACACAATGAGTTCAAGGCCATCCTGGGCTATAAGAGATGGTCTTGTGCTCATGAGATCACTCCAAGCCTGACAAGCTGGGCTTGATCTCTGTAAACTACGTGTGTAATCTCCACAAGTGCTTAGACACAATAGACATGCACACAATGTTAAAAAAAGGGGGGGGGCAGGCACAGTGGCACACACCTTTAATTCCAGCAGAGGCAGGAGGATCTGAGTTCAAGGCCAGCTAGGACTACATAGTGAGATCCCTGTCTCAACAAGCAAACAAACAAAAACTATTGTGCTGCACGTGGCGTAGCGCACCTTTCATCCCTGCACTCAGAAGGCAGAGGCAGGTGAATTGCCTCCTACTACACTGAAGTTTGAGGTGTTGGGAGAATCACTTCAGCCCAGCAGTCATAGGCCAGTCTAGACAAGATAGTGGGACCTGGTCTCCGAAAAGGCACGGTTTGGAAAAAAGCAAAGGTGGAGATGGGGGTACAGCTCCATGCTAGAACACTGCCTACTACCTACAGTGTGTGAGGCAGGCCTCGGTGACGTGCATATGTACCCCAAATGCACCAAACAAAATACAAAATGGGCCAAGAATAACTAGTGCAAGTTATGAGTCAGTAACTGAACGGGTAAGTCAGACAGTTACAGAAGACAGACTGGCTATGTGCGGTAGCAACAGGATCTGGGCCGTCGGGACATCTCAGACTCATCAAGGAGGCCGGGCTCCTCAGCGAGACAACTTACTGGCTGCATCTCCGTGAATACTGAGGAAAGGCTGTTCCAGATATCCTCCAGGCCGATCCTCACACGTTTCCAGAAGGCAAGAGCTGGGCTAGGGCTCGGGCTGGTGGGTGGGAGGATGGGTCTGCGTCTCAGGTGGACAGGGGCCTGAGTGCTGGTGCTGATCAGAGTGGTATGAGTGCTACAGCCATTGTCCGGACAGAGACTCGAGTCCAGAGGGCACTCCTCACGTAGCTTGTTGCAGGGACATTGCTGGTAGGTGCAAGGCCGGTGCTCTGTGCGGAGTTCACTCAGTGCCCCAACTCGAAGGCGCCCAGAAAGGCCATGCAGCTTTCCAGCGCGGCTCCTGCTCATGGTTCCTGACTTACAGTGGCAGTGCCATGGACCCCAAGGCATCAGCATCACCCGCAGATCCTCAGGAGATGGCATGGCTGTAGGTGAGGGTGATGGCCACAGGCTTGGGGTGGACCCAGGAGTTGACCATTGGTGCCCGGAAGTCTCGGAAGTCAGGTCCGCAGTAGTCAGGTCTGCCCTAGTCAGGTCCATAGTAGCCTTTGTAGTGAGGGGTGGCAGATCGGTGGTTATCCTAATCTCTCGGTCCTGGTTATTGGCTAAAACCCTCCCGGTGGTGCTAGAACTTCCCATTGTATTGAGGGAAGTAGAATACAGAGTTGCGGGGTAAGTGGTTTTTTTGCCATCAATCACGATCCCCTCTTCCAAGGAGCCATCCTCATACTCCATGGGGCTGGCTAATGATGACCGGCTAGTGCCCATCACGGTGGATAGTAGCTCAGCTGCTGCCGGGGCAGCCAGGCGGTCAGCAGTGGCCAGGGCATCATTCTCATCCTCCAAAGTTAACCTCCCCTTCCGCGGCATACTGATCCGGCTGGTGATGCCTGTGCTCCGGTGGCTGCGGGCTGGGCCCCCAAAGCGGAAGCTGATCCGCTGCATCCCAGTCGGTGTGGCGGTCGGGTTTGACGTTTGGTCTTGGGCCCCCGCCGCCCGGGGCCCCAGACTAAGCAGCAGGGCCCAGAGCAGCATGCAGGCGGCGGGGACCATGGGGCTGGAAGGCTTGGGGTCGAGAGGTAGGCCCAGGCTCCTACCTTCTCTCCCTCCCTTCCGCTCTCCACCAACCTGCCAGGTCTCGAGGTCCTTTGAACCGACCAGGAGGGTGCTCCAAATCGCGTGCCACGCCCCTCCCCTAAGTGCTCTTCCCGGTCAGGGCCAGCAGCCCCATGGGCTGAGCTAAAAATCCCCGAGGAACCTTGGTAAGCAAGAATTCTGTGCCAGAACCGAAAGTTGGATTATGATGTAAGGGCTTGGGGGGGAAACTTGTTCGACTTCAATCTCTCATCACAGTTTATTAAAAGCCACAGGTATACTAACAAGGGTGAAAACACAGGCTTTGATAGCAGCCCTTCCCAGGGTCACAGGCAACAGACTAAGAAGGAGTTGGTTCTTCAGTTTTTCAAGCTGGCTCCTGGGCTCCTAGCAGACAGGCTGGCTGTAGTTGTAGGTTAACCCTTCACCTCCCCTTAAAAGACTGCTAAGACAACCACGGTGGGAAGGATCCCAGAGGGTTTGATTACCAAAAGGAAAATGAGACCCACATGTTTTATAGCTAAAGCAGAATTAAAACCCAGAGCTCTGCACTTCTGTTGCTCAGTCGGTCTTCCTCTTGGACAGCCGAAAAGTAAGCCACCCCACATATGGGGTTCCCACCCTCCAATCCCAGTAGTGTACAGAAGAAGGTATCACAATGAGAAGCAAGATTCCAGAGGAACTGGAAGGGTTCAGGATGAGATGGTTTACAAATGTGTGTAGAGCAATCACCACCTTGGCGGATTGGTTTTAGGTGCCTCTTGAAGGATGGAGATCCTGGTCTAGCCTACAGAGAGTTGGGAGAAAGAAGTAGTTCAGGATTTAGGGTTCTTACTCTATTTTGGAGAAAGAAGCAATGTTGTTTAATATTATTTTAAGGTGTGTTACTTTTGTTTATGTTGCATTTGTTTAACTCTGTGAAAGTTGTGTTACTTTGCCTGTCTAAAACAGCCGATGGTCTACTAAAGAGCTGAATGACCAATAGCAAGGCAGGAGAGAGGGATACGCAGGACTGACGGGCAGAGAATAAACAGAAGGAGGACTTTGGAGGGAGGAAAAAGATCTAAGAGCAGGAAAGGGAGGAGGACACGGCCAGCCACGCAGTAAGAAGAAACAAAAAGGTATACAGAAATAGAGAAAGATAAAAACCCAGAGGCAAAAAGGTAGACAGGGTATTTTAAAGTTAAGAAAAGCTGGCGGGAAACAAGCCAAATTAAGACTGGGCATTTATAATTAAGAATAAGCCACAGTGTGTGATTAATTTGGAAGCTGGGTAGGCCCCCCCCAAAAAGAGCAAAAACAATCTAGAAGGCAAGGTAAATTGAAGGAGCTAGAAATTGGGTGCTTGGGTCACCTTCGCCTCTGTCTGCTATGTTCTCTTAGCTGCTGCTTTATCTCTTCATAATCTGTAAGGCGACAGAAGACCTCCTGACCCTTCCTTGCTGGGAGTTTTCTTTGCCGGCCCCTGTCTCTTACAGTCTTCATTTGTTCTTATATTCATTCATGAACGCACACCCATGTGCTGTGCCTCATCCCACCACGTAGGTTCTGGGGACCAAACTCGTCAGGCTTGTCAGCAAGTCCCCTGACCAAGTAGGTCATCTCACTGGCCCCTTCATTGTTCTTGACAGACACAATAGCGTCCTTAATCTCTTCTCTAGGGGCATGCAGTTTTCCCACTGAAACAACCAAAAGCAGGCCTGTGTATCTTAGTTCTCTGTATCTCCCCAGAGATGTTAAGTGACAGGATTGGCTTTGAACATCCCATCCCAAACCAGCATCCTTAAGGGCAGGACTCACTGTCTGACAACTTCCGGTATGTGGACTTGATCTAGGGAGATGAGTTGCGCCAGTTCCCCAAGGCTGTCCAGAAATCGGATCTTCCGTGTGAACTTGGAACTGAAGAGAGAGAATAAATCAGTTATGTTCTGTATTGGGAGAGTGGTCCTGGAGGACGTCAGAGGGAAATATAGCAAGCAGAATGGGAAAGCTAAGCACAGAGCACCCTAACAGCGCCTGAATGTTAGTAGTGACAACAGAGAAAGGGTTTGCTTCTGTGTCTTGAACTAGTACCTGATAAAGGGCCGAACCAGTGCCAGGAACGCCTTCACATACCACGTAGCGTGGACAACCACCAGGGCTCGAAGGTTTTTCCGAAGCCTAAGGAAGAATCCAATGTGACCATATGTTCCCTGTTCCTCCTTTGTCCGTAAAGAACAGGTGGGTTAGCTTCTATGCTACGGGCTCCTTAGTGTCTCTTCTAAGTTTCCCTGGCAGCTGTACCTAGTCCCCATGCCTTGAGCTTCTCGGATTTACTCAGGCCTCTACACTCCATGTTCAGGGGATGTTCCTTTAATAGTACCTCTGTCTCTGCAACTCATTCCCCTGCAGCACACATAAATTCTTTGGCAAACTTTTTCGCCTTTTTCACTATGCGGCCCAGGAGAGATAAGACTCCCAGTGGAGGAGCTGGAGAGATGCCTCAGCGGTTAAGAGCACCGTCTGCTCTTCCAGAGGACCTGGGTTCGATTCCCAGCACCCACATGGCAGCTAACAACTGTCTGTAGTTCCAGTTCCAGGCAAACACCAAGGCAAATGAATAAATAATAAATAAATAAAGTTTAAAAAAAAAAAAAAAAACTCCCAGTGGAAGTAAGGTGTAGTGGTGCACAGGCCAGAGGATCAAGAGTTCAAGGCCAACTGGAGCTACACCAAGAGTTTGGAGCCAACCTAGGCTACGTGAACCCCTATATAAAGTAAACCTCTCCCTCAAACAAGAACCAACAAAGCTCTTAAGTAGAAAAAGTATCAGCAAGGAAGAAAAAATGGGAAAGATACAAGAAGAAAGAAAATTAGGCAAGAGTGAAATGACCAAGGCAGGCATGGTGATCACACCTGTAATCCAAGCGCTGGGGAGGTAGAGAGGCAGGGAGCTCAAGGTTATGTTTGCTTACATAGATAGTTCAAGGCCAGCCTAGATTATATGAGACCCTATGTCCAATTAGATAAATAAAGGAAGAAAGGAAAGAAGGAAGAAAGGAAAGAAGGAAGGAAGGAAGGAAGGAAGGAAGGAAGGAAGGAAGGAAAGATCTCTGTGAGACTGAGGCTAGCCTGGTCTACAGAGCAAGTTCCAGCACACCCAGGGCTGTTATACAGAAAAACACTGTCTTGAAAAACCAAATAAATAAATAATTAGGAAACAAAGGAGAAAAAGGAACAGGATTGGGTGGTGGGTGATTTACACATCAGGGATGAAGGAATAGGAAGTAGTGGAGCTGTGGGAAGGAAATGGCGAGATTTGGAAAAGGGCAAAGTGTCTCTGCACTGGGCAGCATGCCATGGGCTTCACAAGGAGTCTGAACAAGAGCTAAGTGACTTGTCTACAGTGTAGCTTCTAAGTCCTAAGGGCTAGATGTCCCTACAGGACATGACAGCAGACACTTCTGAAGAGATGGACAAGGACAAAGAAGGAGCTGGCGTGGTGACTCCAGCAGGGATCACCACACTCAGGAAGCCTCAAGTTTGAGGACAACTTGGACTATATAGAAAGTCATTCCCAGGGCTGGAGAGATGGCTCAGAGGTTAAGAGCACTTGCTGTTCTTCCAGAGGTCCTGAGTTCAATTCCCAGCACCACATGGTGGCTCACAACCATCTATGAGATCTGGTGCCCTCTTCTGTATAATGTATACATAACAAATAAATACACCTTTCAAAAAAAAAGTCTTTCCCAGAAAAGACAAAAAGAGAACAGCAAAGGGACCTAAGGGAAATGGGAAAGCTGTAGCAGAGGGCTGTCCTGGGGTCTCACCTCCTGTCCAGGGTGCGGTAACACTGGCGTATCCAGCTCAGAGGTGGCACTTGGGCTCTGCTTGTGCCTCCACTCAAGTGAACAAGCAGGTAATTTTCAGCTACCAGCAGCTCCAAAGTCCCCACCATATACCTGGGGAACAACATTTTAGGGAAGCTATATGCTGTGTGTGTTGGGAGCTCAGAACATGAATACAGAGGTCCTCCAGTCAGCTATTGATTTCGGATGGGGATCTTTCCCATTCTCCTTCCTTAGCCCCGTTCCAAGCCCTTCCCGGTGTCCACCTTACCTGAACAAGTGTTCCATGGTATAGGTGTAGTTTGGAATGCTGCTTTGGGGTAGATAGCAGGAAGCAAAGAGGATGACAGCATTGAGACCATCACCATGGTAACCTGGGGACCAATACCAGTAAAATTTACTCAGTTCCAAATCTGTACATAGACAGTACTTCTATTTAGGATGAGGGATACTGAGGGTCTTTAGAAGTCACAGGAAGGCTGCTAAACCTAACAACTGAGTCTCCAGCTGCTGTCAGAGATTTTTCTGTGTGTGTGCATTATTTTATCTTGTGTATGAGCTTGTTGCCTGCCTGTGTAGGTGCACCATGGGAAAGAGAACAGCTCATGCGATCACCTGGAACTGCATTTATGACAGCTGTGAGTGGCCATGTGACTGCTGGGAAACAAGCCCAGGTGCAAGCGCAAGCGCTCCTAAGGGCTGAACCGTCTCCGGGCACAACTGTTGCCGAGCTGTTGTTTTCAGTATTATTATTGTGTTTGTGCGTGTATGGGTCTTTGTGGGGGTCAGAGGACACCTCTGCAGAATGAGTTCTCTCTGTGCACCTTTCCATGGGTTTTGGGAGCGCCTTTACTCATTGGTCGACAATGCCACTGTTTTCAATCCCTGTATTGCATTTGCCATTACCTCCGTGAGACAGCACTTTCTTATACGGCTCGATGGTAGTCATGTCCACTCGCTGCTCCCGCTGTCCTGTCCGGAACACTCTCCAGCGATGACCATCTTCTCCAGCCACATCCCACACACACCCCCGGCCCAGCCTTTCAGCTGCCTCACTGGCCCCTAGGCCTTCTGCCCGAGGCAAATCATCTACAACACAGGAAGAGTGCATGAGGCACATTTCTTGTAATTCTCCTGGATCGCTAGAGTTTACTCCTCAGTTTGTTTCTGAGAGAATGTCTCACTGTGTGGTTCTGGCTAGTCTCCAACTCACCATCTTTCTGCCTCAGCTTCCTGAGTTCTAGGATTATTTATTTATTTGTTTGCCTGGAACTGGAACCACAGACAGTTGTTAGCTGCCATGTGGGTGCTGGGAACTGAACCCCGGTCCTCTGGAAGAGCAGACGGTGCTCTCAACCGCTGAGCCATCTCTCCAACCCTGGATTTTTTATTTTTTTAGACAAGAGTTTCTCTGTGTAGCCTTGGCTCTCCTGGAACTTGCTCTTTAGACCAGGCTGGCCTTGAACTCACAGAGCTGCAAATATCTCTGCTTCCTGAGTGCTGGGATTAAAGGGTTCGGGTTCGGGTTAGTGTTAGGGTTAGGGTTAAGATTAAAGGTGTGAGTCACCACTGCCTGGCTCTTTTTTCTTTTCTTTTTTTAACCTAAATACTTTTTGCTGTTGTTTGTTTTGTTTATTGTTGAGGCAAGGTCTTACTATGTAGTCCAGGCTCACTCAAACTCACAGAGATCCACCTGCCTCTGCCTCCCAAGTGCTGAGATTAAAGGCATGAGCCGCCATGTCAAGCATGGGTCTTTTAATAAATTTCTGTCCCAGCCCTTGACTGGTGGTCTGTCTGTTCCGGAAGCTGTTCCTTTCCTTTCTGAGGCAATCAATGCTTCTGCTCTGCCTTCTCAGCTATTACATCATCTGATTTTCATTTTTAGAATTATTATTTTATGTGCATTGGTGTTTTGTCTGTATCACATGCCTGCCTGCTGCCCTCGAAGGTCAGAAGAAGTATCAGATTCCCTGGAACTGGAGTTACAGACAGCTGCCGTGTGGGTGCTGGGAACAAAACCCAGGTCCTCTCGAGGAGCGACTGTGCTTAATCACTGAGCCAACACTTGCACCTCCCCCTCTTGCCCTAACACCCCATCCTTTCATCCTGAGCTGTATTTTCTATCAGCCCCATCCTTGGGTTTGTTCCCACCTTCCCACTCAAATTCATGTCCGCTGTCAAGCTGTTCCGAGTCTGATGGCGTCTCCAATTCATCCACCTCTAGGTCCAAGCTGCCATCAGAAGAGGAAGATTTGGAGTGGGTGGCAGAAGTTCTAATTTCTCCTGGTTCTTCATTCAGTTTTAGCTGCAGTTCTGGGGCAGAAAGACGCTTTCGCATGGGGCGCTGGCCACACAGAGCTAGAGTGCTGGGGGTACCTGTGCCGAGATAGGAGGAGAAAAATACCCCAAAGGAAAAGCGTGAGAGTTGATAGTGATTCAACATCCCTGTGTGGGATGGAGCCAGATGCCTGTAATCCCAATACTACAAGGGAAGAGATGAGGGGATCGGTCAGCCTGAGCTCCATGAGTCTCTACATCAAAGCAAATGAACTCACAAGGACTTCTATCTACAAAAGTCACAAAAGCAGGCTTGGTGGCTTACATCTGCAATGAGAGCACTTGGGAGACAGACGCAGGAAGATGCTGGCAGTTTTGTCTGTTTCTTTCTTCCCATGTGTATGGGTATATCTCATGTCTGTTTGCTTGTGTACTACAGGTGTGCCTGGTACTCTCAGAGCCTAGATGGGGATGTGGGGTGTGGGGTGGGGTGGGGGCGGATCATCAGATCCCCTGGGAATGGAGTTAAGGATGGTTGTTGTCCACGATTCGGATTCTGGGAATCAAACAGAAGAGCATCCAGTACTCATAACTGCTGAGCCGTCTCTCTGGCCCTGAAAACTGTAAGTCTGAGGCCAGCCTGGGCTATAGAGTTGAGACTGTCAAAAAATACCTCAGGGGCACACCACTGCGCCTGGTGTTGAGGGGCAGAGACAGACAGATTGAGTTTAAGGTCAGTCCAGTCTACAAATGAGTACCAGGCCAGCCGGGGCTACATAAGGAGACACTTCCAAACAAACAAAAAAAGAACAACAGTAACAAAAAACACCTCCAATAAAATTTTAATGGAGTCAATACCTGTAAATCTGAGACAGGGAAGTGCGACCAGGGGCCACCAGGAAG
>PVIH01018626.1:0-37889 GCA_004025045.1 Sigmodon hispidus
GAAGGAAGGGAGGGAGGGAGGAAGGAAGGAGGAAGAAAAGAAGGAAGGGAGGGAGGGAGGGAGGGAAGATTAAAACATTCTAATCCCACTATTTCCTGTCCACATGGTCCACTTTTACCCTTTTAGGCAAACTGTGCCACCTTCACATCTCTCTCTACCTTACACATCCTGCAGGCAGGGTCCCTCCCCTTCCTCCTGTCTTTCTTCTTTCTTTCTTTCTTTCTTTTTTTTTGGTTTTTCAAGACAGGGTTTCCCTGTGTAGCCCTGGCTGTCCTGGAACTCACTCTGTAGACCAGTTTGGTCTTGAATCCACAGAGATCCACCTGCCTCTGCCTCCCAGGTGCTGGGATTAAAGGTGTGAGCCACCATCACCAGGCCTCTCTTGTATTGCTAATGCTTGAAGTTATGCCTAGCATCAGAAAGCACTCAGTGAATGAACAAATGCAAGCCCATGGAGAGTGAATGTTCTCTGGAGAGCTAGGCAGAGGTAGGCTAAATTCAGAGAAGCCTTTGTCACATAGGATCTGTTGAGGAGTCTCCCTGCCAGTCAGCCACTAAGAAGGCAAACACTCACCTCCCATGAACTGCAATGGCTGAAATGCCAGTCCTCTCTATCCGCTTCACAAGGTTCAGGGTGTCTTCTAGCTGGGTAAGAAGGATCACAGCACAAGGTACTCATTAAGACTCCAGGAAGGAGCCACTGACCCCTAAAGTAGGCTCAGTTCCGCCCAGATTTACCACCGCCTGAGAGAATAACCTCCAAATAACATAGCCTTACCGAGGGCAGAATTCGGATCTTACAGGTCACGGGTCTGTGTGTTCCTTTAACAAGAGTGCTGAGGATCTGCAAAGAGAAGTAGACAGGAGCATCTATCTCTTCTGGAACAAACTACCTCATTGCTTGCACTAGTTAACACACATACAAGACCTGTGCATACCAGTAGCAGGACAGTTTGTATATGAATGGCTACTTGTATTTGTCTGTTGTATATATTTACATGTGAACTCCACAAGGCAAGGCTTCTGCCTCTATTCTATACTAAAATCCCAACACTAGCAAGTCTCTGCCTGGTACATAAGGGTATACAGATACATATACATTAAATACACTGAAGGTGATCCCATATAGAACACAGGATTCTTTGCCAAGAAAAATATCAAAATTACCTAGAGAGTTTGAGTAACACAAATGCTTAGATCCTACCACATTATTTCTTGAATAGGTCTCTAAGGACAGAGCTTAGAAAACTGTACTTTCTCTTCATGGGACTGACCTAGGCACTCTGCATATATGTTACAATTGTGTAGCTTGGTTCTCTTATGGGACTCCTAACAGTGGAAGCAGAGGCAGTCTCTGATTCTTTTACTGGCTTTTGGACCCTACTTCTCATACTGGGTCACCTTGTCCAGCCTCAATATATGGGGTGGTGATTAGTCTTACTGCAGCTTGATATGCCATGTTTTGTTAATATCAATGGGAGGCCTGCCCTTTCCTGAACAGGAGTGGAGGATGTGCAGATGGGGGACTGGGGGAAGGACTGGGAGGAGAGGAGGAAAGAGAAACTTCAGCCAGGGTGTAAAATAAATAAATAGAAATCTATGCCTTCAAAATCATTGCCCAACACCCTCAACATAATCCTGTTTATGAACATGACTGACAATTTTCTTCTTCTGTCACACAGCAGTCAGGGAGGTGGCATGACAAGGCAACATGAGAGTCAGAGATCATGAGAGATAGAAATGACAATGTCTGTGGCATTGCTATCTTCTTTCTACATCAAAAATTTCATTGCAGACATGAGGGAGGGAAGGTGATCTCAACAGTCGTCTTCCAAGAACTGGACTTCTAACCAACAGAGGTGACTCCTAGGCAGCAACTATCTGATAGGCATGGGTATCCCAATTTATCTTGATTCTAGACAGATGGGGGCAGCAGAGAGTCAGTGACAGTAAGACAGGCCTTATCAGACCAGAGGAAGGCCCTTAAGACACCAGGCCAAAAACCCTGTAAAAAGGCAGACTGTTTACCAGCAAGGCCAGTGGGAAGGAACCCTTTCCAGGTGCTCCCTCAGACAGAAGACTAGACCTGATTTTCCAGTCATACTGGCAAGCCTTAAAAGGACATCTGTACTTTAAGGAAGAGGACTGCGAGGCTCATAAGGATCTGTCACAAGAAGTGTCACTATAGCTAGGGCAGGGCGGTGCATCATGCCTTAGTACTTGAGAGGTAAAGGCAGCAGTTCAAGGTCATTCATGACTACATAAGGAGTAGAAGGCAGTCCAGAGTGTGTGAAACCTTGCCTCAAAATACACCCATCAACATCTCTAGGTTTACTTTGAATCCTTTGAAATGAGATGACTTAAGTAACTACTGTTTCCATACAGTTTCAGCCTTAGGGAACTTCCTTTTCATTTATTCTACTTTAGAATTTCTGTTCACATGTACATTAAAGATGAGGCAGGAAATTAGGGACATGGAAATCATAGCCACTTGCAAGGATCACACTAGAGAGAAATGGGCACACACACACACACACACACAGGCACGCACGCACGCGCGCGCGCGCGCGCGCACACACACACACACACACACACACACACACACACACACCACACCTCTTTGTAGTTGAGACAAGATTTCTCTATGTAAAAGCTCTGGCTGTCCTGGAACTCATTCTGTAGACCGGGCTGTCCTTGAACGCACAGAGATCTGCCTGCCTCTGCCTCCCAAGGAGTGTGCCATCACTTCCTGAGGAAGTCTTATTGGCAAGTGGTAGCATGAAATTCTTGAAGCTCTAAATCATGTCACATGTCCATGCCAAAGGAGGGGAAAAAACAGAAACAAAAAATCCATATCTAAGTAGGAAAACAGCACATCTACCCATGGGCAGGCTGTCCTCACCAGACCCACTGGCCAGCCTGGCACATATAAGATCCCCTCTCTCAAAAAAAAAAAAAAAAAAAAAAAAAAAAAAAAAAAAAAAAAAAAAAGAAAAGAAAAGAAAGAAGAGAAAAGAAAAAAGGGAAGGAAGAAAAAAGAAATTGCCATTGCAAGTTCTCTGTCCAACCACCAAGCTCTTGGTTTTGGAGATGGGTTTCACTACATACCCAGACTGGCCTGGACCCCCTCACACAGGGCAGGGAGCCCTCACACTCACAATCCTCTGCTTCAGCCTCTTGATTATGGATTGAGACTATAAGTGCCTACTACCTTTCTTTTTAGTTTAGTTTTGTTTTTTAAGACAAGGTTTCTCTGTGTAGTCTTAGCTGTCCTGGAACTTGGTCCATAAACTAGGATGGTCTCAAACTCAAGGATCTGTCTCTGCCCCAACTCCCCACTTAATGGAATTAAAGATGTGTGCTACCACACCTGGCTTACATACTTTTACTGTAACTAATTCAGTTACATTCACAATGCGATATTTCTATTTCTATTTCCAAAGTTTTTCCTAACCCTATATAAGCATCTTTGAGAAAAATTTCAAAGTATCTGCCTGCAAAGCTCTCAGCCAGTACCCATCGTGCAAGTAGTGTGGGCCTGAACTGAATCCTGCCCTATATGCCTAAGTCACATCTAACTTCATTATGGAAGCCTGCAGCCTCCCTTTCATGAGGTACACCCCATTTGCTAGTCCAAGCTAGACCATGTGACTGTAGTAGAATGACGAAGCTTCTGAGACAGAATGCATCACTGTTGTCTCTTGACAAATGTGCCTCATTAAAGCCAGGTGAGGACAGACTCAACATCTTTGGATTAAGGAAGAAGTCAGGAGGATGGAGGACAGTGAAAACACCTGTGTTCACTGGGGACCCATAACTGCCTTGAGACATCACCTCAAAAGTGGAAACCACTTGGAGATCCATAGTTAGGCACAGGGGTATCTGACTGCAGGTTCTAAAGTTCAGATGGTTACTGAAATGTGGCTAGAAGCTTAAGAACTATCACAATCACCTTTAGCACAAGGTGTCACTGAGAAGGGGCACTAATGCCATAGTTTGAAATCACAGAACTGATATGGCATGTCTTTCCATAAGCTGTGAGTAGGCTTCATTACCATTGGTTAATAAAGAGGCTGTTTGGGCCTACATATGGCAAGGTAACTTGGAGGCAGGAAATACAATTGGAGATAAAGAAGAGGGCAGAGTCAAGAAGATGCTGCAGGCAACCGCCCAGAGAGCAAGATGTAAAAGTATAGGTAAGCCACAAGCCATGTGGCAATATAATAGATTAATAGAAATGGGTTATGCTGTAAGAGTTAGCTGGTATGAGCCTAAGCCATAGGCTAAACAGTTTGTAATTAATATAAGCTTTTTTTTTAACTTTATTTATTTAATTATTTGCCTTGGTGTTTGCCTGGAACTGGAACTACAAACAGTTGTTAGCTGCCATGTGGGTGCTGGGAATCGAACCCGGGTCCTCTGGAAGAGCAGACGGTGCTCTTAACCGCTGAGCCATCTCTCCAGCCCCCTAATATAAGCTTTTGTGTGATTATTTGGGACTAAGTGGCTGCGGGACTATGGGTCCAGACCCTTGGGGCTGGGTGAGACAGAGAAACATTTGACTACAAATGATGTCCCAACATGGGCACATACATCCACATAAAGCCTGAAAAGGGTTCTAGAACATCAAAACAGAGCCCAGAACAGCTTCCTAGCTGTGTCATTCAAGTGGGCCGTGGTACAGAGACACCATGGTGTTCAGGTTTGAACTACAAGGGTTTGAGTTTGAGCTTGAGCTGCAACTAGGCATATTTCCTTAGTCTCACAGGAGCCTTGATACAAGCACAAGCTGTATATGGGAGATTTAAGGTTTCTATTTATACAGACAAAAAGGGAACAGAGTCAAAGATGGCTTCTTGGTAGCAGCATTTTTTCAGGAGAACTGTTTTTGCTAGAGGCAAGTAGAGAAAGGCATGGCTCCTTTAAGAGAGGTTTCCTGACTCAGCTTTAGAGGCAAAAACCTTGAGGTTCTTTTAAGAGGCCCTGCTGCCAAATACTTATATGAGGTTTATGAGCAGCAGGTATCAGTGCTCTACTTGATGGCAGAGTGGACCTTAAAACTACCCAGAGTTGGGGTGGTAAACATGGTTCCTGTCAGTACATCTGCCATGAAGCTAAGCTCTCAGGAACCAAGGAGCTGGTGGAGCAAGCCATCATAGCCAAGCCTTTAATCCTAGCCACACTTCAGCAAATTAACATGTGGTCAGAAAAAGAGATAAACAGAAAAGACAAATTCAAAAAACAAACAAACAAAAAACCTGTAAACAGTTTGCAGTATGTTTAAAAATATACAAAGGCTTGAGAGTGAAAAGAAAAAGAGAAAAGGATAGAGAAAGTCCTTTAAAAAAAGAAATACAGTAAAAAAAAAAAAACTATATAAGCCACATAAAAATGGAAAATACACAGAATCTGGATACTGTATGTTATGTTGTCATTTGATTATAAATACTGGATTAATCCAACCAATTTTCAATATTTTGAAAATGCCTTGACTTCAAAATTGAAATCAAGAGATATGTTACTTTGGAAAATAGATTTTGTTTTTATTTCCACAGAAAATGAGAGGCTGTGGATTTATACAGGGTTAAAGAAAATAAGGTCTGATCAAGAAAGACACCATGAAAAATCTCTGATGGACTAGATGACCCAAATGATCCAACATTTCAGAGCACCTCTGTTGGAGTTTCCTCTGAGTTCTGTATCTAGAACAGCTTCAAGGAAACTGACTGAGATGAGCCATCTTCACAGACTACTCCAATCAGGACTTGCCGATAATTCTAAATTTTCTTGGGTCACCAAATGATTACCAACACCCCCAGTTAGCAGGAAATACTCCAGAGAACTACACCTACACTCCCACAAAATGGATTATGGATGTTGGTCTTTGTTTAGAGTGTTGTTTACAAGTTGTTATAGAAAATGGTCTAGAAAGAAGCTACACAAAGGAAATTAGATTTGGGATTCTTGTTTTAAAAAAGAAAAATGGGGAAATGCTGTGGGGCTATACACCTGTACATTGTAAATATGTGTTACTCATGCTGGTTTAATAAAACACTGATGGTGAAGCAGATAGACAGGAAGTAGAGGCAGGATAACGACACTAGGAGGATGCTGGGAAGCTGAAGGTCAGAGCAGAAGATGGCAGTGAGACACAGAGGAAGCAGGATGAGAATGCTGCTGAGCAAAAAGGTGCCAAGCCACGTGGCTAAACATAAATAGAAATGAGTTAACCTAAAGTATAAGAGTTATAAAGTAATAAGCCCGAGTCATAGAATAAACAGCTTGTAATTAATATAAGTCTTTATGTGATTATTTGGGACTAAATGGCTATAGGACCAGCCTGGTGGGACAGAGAAACGTTTTCACTACAGACTATAGCTCTGAAGTTGGCTCTGTTTGCTGCATATTTGAAACAGAATCTTGAACAATTCATTTTTTTCTCTCTGTACTTTGTTTCTGGTTGTTTGAGACAAGGTCTCATGAAGGCCAGCCTAGCTTTGAACTCCCACTGCCCCTGCCTTCTCCTCCCAATTGCAGAAATTTCAAGTATATGTGTGTCGCATCCAATTTAGTTTCAATAAAATATTCTGGTTTTGTTTGTAAAGTTTCATTTTTAGCTTTTTGTTTGTTGGTTGGTTTTGCTTGTCTGTTTAGTTTGGGTTTTTGGTCTGGTGGTATGCAGTAGTTTAAGTGAGGAATGTCCTCCTCCACAGGCTCAGGCATTTGAGCACTTGGTCCCCAGCTGGTGTGCTGTTTGGAGACGTTATGGGGAAAAGTACATCCCTGAGAGACAGGCTTTGAGAGTTAACACCTTGCACCACTTCCAGTCTTACTCTTTGATTCAAGTTTATGGTCAAAGATGTGATCTCTCAGCTTCCCGCTCCTGCCAGGATGGACTCCTATCCCTGTGGAACGATAAGCCTATTACCCTTTCTCCTTTGAGGAGAGAGTGAAACAGGGCTCCTTGTGAAGTTCTGGATGTCCTGGAAATCACTATGTAGTCCAGGCTAGTCTCAAACTCAGATTTGCTTGCCTCTACCTCACAAGAGCCAGGATTAAAGGCATGGGCCAACACCAGCTAGCCCTTCCTTCCTGAAGTTGCCTTGGCCACTGTATTTTACTACAACAAAAGAAAGTAACTAATAAATAGTGCTAACATAGTAGGATTATTTGAGCCCAGGGGTCTGAGACTAGCATGGGGAACACAAGTAGACACTGTCTCAGAAAGAGAGAGAGAAAGAGAAAGTGCAAATGTCCGCCATGTCTGCTTCAAGAGCTTTAAGAACAAATGAAATACTGGAATGGCCATTGAAAAGAAACTACTTTATAAACAAAGATGCATTAGCTGGTAATACATTAAAGGGATATTATCTGACGCTGAACAAAGGAAAAATGCGAAGACACCTAGCATGCAGTGATTCCTATATATCCCAGAGATCCCTTGGCATAATGAATATATATGTGGCTGTGCCAGTCAGCACACACCGTAGCAGCTCTCGCTGGTTGGGTCTGACTGCAAAGTCAGTCAAGTCTATAGAAAGCACCATGAAGCTCAAAAGTCAGGCAGGGAAGTGGGAATGGAGAATGAAAAGGAGGACAAAAGAGCTAGCAGAGCAGTAGGGTGAGAGCTGGTAAATTAAGAAGGAAAAGTAGTGCAATGGCAGGGTTAACTACACATGCCTAGCCAGGTACAGTACTAGGCATCAGATGCCATCCTATCTCCCAGTCCTCAGTAAGTCCACTTGTAAACTCTCCAAAGGGTGGAAAACAAAGGGAAATAAACTTCAGCTTGCCTCATATAACCCTGGTCTGCTCTGCTCTCAAAGGGGACTCAACAGGCCAAGGCAGGAAGATTGTTCAGAGTTCAAAACCAGTCTAGACTATATGGCAAGAACCAGGCCAGGCAAAATTATACAGCAAGACCCTATCTGGATAAAGGTTTTGGGGATCAGAGGATGGGAAGTGGCCTGTGGTATATTCTATATCTATATGATCCATATGCAGGGAAAACCCTGCTACTCTCATCCAGCCTCATAGTAGAGGTATGTCCATCTATGCACACAGACTTGTTTTGTTGAAACAGGGTTTCTTTATGTATACCTGGCTGTCCTGGAACTCTCTCTGTAGACCAGGCTGGCCTTGAACTCACAGAGATCTGCCTGCCTCTGCCTCCCAAGTACTGGGATTAAAGGAGTACACCACCACCACCCAGCTAGACACATCCCTTTGATCATGCCCTTACCAAAAGGGATCTGCCCTCTGCTCCCAGATCATCCTGGAAGAGAAACTGGCCACACAGAGGAGGCCATCTCTGAGTTCTCTCATGCCCTCTGGCTCTCAGGTGACATGTCCCTATCTAAAGAGCCCTTTATAGAACTCAAAGGTTGACTGAGAATTCCTAAATTGGTTTTAAAAACTTCTTAGGGCAGAACTGGAGAGACTTCTTAGCAGTTAAGAGTACATCATATTCTTGCAGAGCATTGGAGTTCAGTTCCCAGCACCCACGTCAGGTAGCTCACAAACCACCTGTAACTCCATCTCAAGGGGATCCAATGATCTCTTCAGGTACTACATGTGCATGGTATGGCCACGTATTCAGGCAAATCACACATTACACATAAAAATAATAAAAAAAATTTTCCTCTGGGACCCAAATAGGGAATGTAGGTAGACTTGAGTAACTCTAGAATGGGGGGGTAGGGGAAAACATTTTAGGTAACTCTGTGTCACAGCATGTTTGAGGACCCTGCGGTCACTTACCTTCTCAATCTTGTCAGGGTCTGACAACAGCGCAGCTCCCATTCCTCCCTAAGGAGAAGCACACAGAAGGCCTTACTACTGAAGGACAGTGGTCCCAACCAGGGCATGGCAACACAGTGGAGCAACAAGGGAGCCACGTTCCACTGGAAACTGGTATTTTTCTAATCACAAAGGAAGGTAACATCTGTGCACACCACAGATCCCATCAGGAGACAGAATATGATGAATCTGAAAAACTATCACTCTGATCATTTTTTTTAAAAAACCATATGTCAATCTAGAAATGGACACTAAAATTTTATTTTTTAGAATTTCATATTCCCATAGAGATCTCAGGGTCAGAACAAACTGGACCTACCACCTATGGCCCACCTAAGCCATAATGGCTCACACTCAGGAGGCTGAGTTAGGGGGACCAAGAATTTGAGGCTAGGCTCACTGCATAGTGGTGAGTTCAAAGCTAGCTTATCTTCACAGATATAGCCTGTGTCAAAACAAAACAAAAAAAGTCCAGCAAATGAAAACCACCAAGTCACAGGGAAGCTCAAAGTTCAACAATGACAACAATGGTTCTCTCTCTTTTAGAACTTTTAACATTTATTTATTGTGTGTGTGGAGGTCAGGACAGCCTGCAGGAGTCGGTTCTCACCTTCCACCCTGCGCATTTTGGTAACAAGCATCCCCAGCTGATGGACCATCACTCCTACCAATGGTTGTTTCTTGAAAATAGACTTATTTACCAGTAATTTCCCTGCTTCCTTTTTTTTTTTTTTTAATAACTGATGATATTTCTGACGTATTGGACAATACTGTAAATTACTTTATGTTTTGTTCTGTTGACCTAAGATCATGTTGTATAACTCTGGCTTTGAACTCATTTCAAGCCTCCTGCCTCGGCCTGAGTGCTGAGATAACAGTTTTAAACTACATTATCTAGTTACTGTAAGCTATTTTAATAAATCACGGGTGGGGAATAGAAAAGGGATTTTTAAAAAATATGTATGTGTCTGTGTATATATGTTCCATATGTGGCATGCCCTCAGGGCCCAGAAGGGTTCAAGTCTCTTAAGAGCTCAGTTACAGGTGGTTATAAGCTACTTGTGTACTGGGAACTGAAATTGGGTCCCCTAGGAAAACAACAAGTCCTCTTAGGTGGTCAGCCATCTCTCTAGTACATACTGTTAGGTATGTATATATGGTATATGGGGAGGGGCATATGTATGCCACAGCATATGTGTGGAGGTCAGAGGGCAACCACCTTTAGGAGCTGATTATCTCCTTCCACAGTAGGATTCAGAGACTGAATTCACATCATCGGGCCTGTGCAGCAAACACTTTTACCCACTGAGGCAGCTTGCTGATCCACAGGATCTGCAAAAGTCTGAAATCATTAAAAATAAAGTGAAGGAGCTGAAGATGTAGCTCAGTTGGTAGAATTCTTGCTTGGCACACATGAAGACCTGGGTTAAACCTCTAGCATCTCATAAACCTAGATGTGGTGACAACATCTGTAACCCCAACACTTGGGAGGTAAAGACTATTGGCTCAGAAGTTTAAGGTCATCCTAGAGCTTAGACTAGCCTCCAACTCATCATCCCCCAGCCTTAGCATTTACAAGTTCAGATTATGAGGATGACATCATATCTGGCCTAATAACAACCCTTTGAGCATTTTCCTCCTCCAGCACAGGATCTAGCTAGCTCAGAGCCAGATGCTGTACTTAGTTGCCATGTATAGTTAGCCTTATTTAATCCACACAGTATACTTATAATGAATATAAAAAAATCATTTTACCTTAGTGGAATATTCTTTTGGGCAGCCCATGTTGACATCAATCCCAGCTACATCATTTTCTCTGGAAAAACATGAAAGAGGAAAGGTGATAAATATTCTACTTGAGGGAAGAAAACATGAACAATAAAGGATTCTGTGCTCCTGATTCTCCTGGGCCCATGAAACACACTAATTCTCAATAACAAAAGCTGAAAACCAGAAAAGAAGCCCACCCCCAAACTGCCACTGCCTCATTTGAGCAGAGTTCCAGAAGAAAGACAAAAAATAAATATCTATAAAGAGCTGGATGTAGAGGACTTTACTACGACATTGAGGGTCATATCAGGTCTGTCAAATAGTATCTGAATTCCATCCTAGATTATCATTTCAACTGGAATAGTAGAAGCCATTTGTCAATGTAGAAAAGCAGTATATACACCGACCCCATTCCCAAAGAATGTCTTCTATAAAAAGTTACTCAACTGAGCCAGGTGCAGTGGCACACATGTAATCTCAACACTCAGGGGAAGCAGAAAAATGATGTTTGAGGCCAACCTGGGCTACACAGGAGAGAAAAAGAGGAGGAGGAAGTGGTGGTGCTGACGGTAGTTGTAATAGACTGGCGTCATGTGCTGAGCTACACAGCTGGTTACTCCAAGCAATCCTGTGATACAGACAGGATCCTCCCCTATCCACTGGTTTATAAGTCTTGGGTATGTAGCAATCGTGGCCTGAGTTCTTTCTTACTCTCACAGTCATCAATCACAAGCGCTAACATGAAGCACTCATGATGCACCACATGTGTAAAGACATGACATGCATTACTTCACTTGCTGTTTCCTGAAATGCTAGAGGTTGATAGGCATCATTTTATAAATAAGAGAACAAGGTTCTCAATGATAATAGGTAATTTACCTAAGTTCACACAGCAAAGAGCAGAGCCAGAAATCCAAATTAGCTCTGCTTTAACTCCAAAGGCCATCACTTCAACCATGCATTCTCCTGACTGTTAAACCAGAAAGGAATAGATGTTATCTACATTTCATGAGGTTAAAGCTTCAGGATTCCAGAAAGATCCCTGGAAAGGGAAACCCATGAATAAACAACAAAATGAGGGCTCAGTATGAAGGATTTCTAGGCTATAACCATAGTGGATAAACGAGAGTCCCAGTCAGCCTGCAGATAGTAGAGGGACAGAAACCCAATACCCTGCACCTGAAAACAGAAAGTAAGGGCAAAACATGGGTGCTAGTGACATTAAGGGTTCACAGCTTACAGAAGAGACAAGGCATTTCCAAGGAGGGAAGAACTTACACAAGCCTGGCCACAGCAAGGGCTCTCTCTGCGTCTGAAGTCCCCTGGGAACACAAGAAACTACATCAACCTGTCTTGACACAAGTGCACACATGTAGACAAACACGCCTATTGGTATCTTACACACATACATACATGCATACATGCATATGCATATGCCAGGAAGTATAAGAGTCAGGCCCGCTTGGGGCTGGAGAGATGATTCAGCAGTTAAAAGCACTGGTTGCTTTTCCCAAGGATCCTAATTTGATTTCCAGTACCTACATGTCTATAATTCCAGTTCCAAGGGATCTAAGAACCTCTGTGGCACCAGAAACAACACACGGTGTACAGACATACATGCAGGCAATACACCCATACACAAAAAATAAAATAATAGTAACAGTAACTAAAAAAAAGTCAGGCCAGTACACTACATTTGCTTACCAACAAAGGAAAAAGATGATCTAGGAAGGACTAGACAATCTCACTGATGTGATGGTTACTTTCAAATGGGGGCTGGGGAAGTGGCTTAGTAAATAAAATACTTGCTGCACAAGCATAAAGGTCAGAGTTCAAATCACTAGCACCCACACAAAAACCAGGTAGGGGCCAGCAAGACAACTTGGTGAGTAAAGGCATCTGCTGCAAGAATGTCAACTTGAGATCAATCCCTGGGACACATAAGGTAGGGGCATTGATTCCAGCAAGCTGTCCCCTTACCTCACATATGCACTATGGCACACACATTTACACACACACACACACACACACACACACACTCAGACAAATGGACATACAAATAATAAGTAATGTAATAAAATTTTGTTTCAAAAAAGTGGGCAGAAGTAACAGCCTGTCTGTTATCCTATGCTCATGAGGAAGAAAGAGAGGGTCCCTGGAGCAAGCTAGCTAGCTCGACTAGCCAAATCATCAAGCTCCAGGTTCAGCAAGAGACCTGCCTCAGTCAACAAAGTGAAGAGCAATCATGGAAGATATCAAACATCAACTCTCTCTCTCTCTCTCTCTCTCTCTCTCTCTCTCTCTCTCTCTCACACACACACACACACACACACACACACACACACGTTGCATACCAAAAGCAGGGAAAACTTTATAGCACATGTCCAGATACCCATAACTCAAATTCAAATTCTACAATTAATATTTTGCCATGTATTTTGTCTACCCATTGCTACAAAATTTTAAAAATATTAAAAATGTCATTCATGAGCAATTCCAAAAACAAACATCAAGCTATGCCTAATGAATGAGAGAAAAGCTAACCAGGTGATGGTAGCCCATGCCTTTAATTCCAGTATTTGGGAGGCAGAGACAGATGGATTTCTGAGTTTGAGGCCAACCTGGTCTACATATTGAGTTTCAGGACATCCAGAGCTACAGAGAAACCCTGTATTGAAAAACAAAACACAAAACAAAACAGAAAAGATATGCTATAATTGTATCTGTAGCATAAATTTTAAGTGATCTTTAGAAAAAGTCTTTTGATATACACTTCATAAAAACAAACATTTTGGCCAGAATATTCAATCTTAAGGATTAAAAAATAAATAAATACAGAAATTATACCAAATAAATAATTCCTATAATAAAATAAGTTTGAGACTGGAGGCATGAAACAGACTGGATTGCAACAGCTTGATTTCTGGCAGTGTACCCAATCGTGAATGAATCTCTGAAAAATGTGCAAGCCAAATATATAGGCTGCCACCGCTGTACAGTGTATTACAAACATTCAACACTGGTGGCATAAGCAGGAAATTCTAAGGCATAAGGAACTGAGCTCAGAAAGACACTAGCACTGAAGCTGAAGGTATCTCTTACCATTTGGAAAACCACCCTGTTCTGTTCTTTTTCACATGTACGGAAAACTACTCGGTCATCAGGAGCAACAAAGTCTACTGTGCTGAGCACCTCTGCAAGAAAACACAAACCATCCAATTAAAATGCAAGTTCAACCCAGCATAGGCCTCGGAAGCCACAGCAAAACTACAACCTGGAAAGGGAGAAAGTGGATTCCAGATATATATTCTTTTATAACTCCTTTCTTCTCTTTCTTATTTATTTATTTCTGGTTTGAGATTTATTTTTTTGAGACAGAGTTTCTCTGTGTAACAGTCCTGGCTGTCTTGAAACCTGCTTTACAGACCAGACTGGCCTCAAACACATACAGATATCTGCCTCTGCCCCTCAAGTGCTGGAATTAAAGGCATGTGTCACCAAACCTGGCTTGATATATATTCTTTTTAAAGGAAATATATATGCACTTAGAAGCTTTTTGAGTTGTTGATAATGGTCTCTTTTCAGAGTGATGATATGGCATGTTTATAGATAACCTTCTGTAATTTTTAACATGCTATTATCATTTCAGCGAGGAGAAAAGGACATATATGAAACCTGACCCAAACTGCTCTAGAAAGTAGCATTCTCAAGTTCCACAAAGTCATCATTTCTTATTACGTAGTACCCAGGTAGCACGAATGGAGGCTGCCTGTACTTGAGTCAGCCTTCCTTACTCCCTTATTTACTAAAATCTATTTAGGACTTGCTAATCACTATTGTCAGTATTCATAGATAAAGTGTAGCAAAAGAAATTGAATCACTTTCCCAGCTGAGGTCAATCAGGAGATATTCTTCTTGTTCATTTTCATACTGTAGTATCCCTCAGAGCACTGATGGTCACACCAGTAATCCTACCACCTGGGAAACTGAGGCAAGAAGATTGGGAGTTCAGATTTATTTTCAACTATGCAGTGAGTTTAAAGCCACTCTGGGCTACATTAGACCCTGTGTCAAAAAATATTCTTTATAAGTCATAGTTAGTGGTTTCTTACATTATTTTGTTTTATATTGGTATTCTCATTGTTTGTCTTTTGTTTTTGTTTTTTTTTAATATTTAATTATCGGCTTCTTTTTTTAAGATTTATTTATTATGTATACAGTATACAGAAGAGAACACCAGATGTCATCACAGATGGTTGTGAGCCACCATGTGGGCTGGAAATTGAACTCAGGACCTCTGGAAGAACAGTCAGTGCTCTTAGCCTCTGAGCCATCTCTCCAGCCCTGGTACTCTCATTGTTTAAAATGACTCCAAGTATATCTCTGAGTTCAAAGCCAGTCTGGTCTATAGAGTAAGTTTCAGGAAAACCAGAGCTACACAGAGAAACCTTGTCTTGAAAAACCAAAATAAAAATAAATAAAATGACTCCAAGTATAGTGACAAAGAGCAACATTGTGTTTCTAATACTATTTCTTTCTTTTTTAATTTAAAACTTTTTATTTTTATTTTGTGAGCATGGGTGTCTTGCTTGTATGTGTATCTGTGTGCCACTTGTGTGCCTGCTGCCCTCAAAGGCCAGAGAGGGCACTGGATTCTGGGCCTGGAGTAACAGATGGCTGGAAGCTACCATACAGTACTGAAAATTGAACCTGGGTCTTCAGCAAGAACAGTCAGTGCTCTTAACTACTCACCCATTTGACTACGATTTTAATACTGTTTCTAATCACAAAAGGCCTGAGATGAGCTTAGTGGATGAAATATGTGTTGGAAAATTTCTTGTATTTTTATTGCTGTTGTTTGTTTTCTTTCTCTTTTCTTTTTAAATATTTTTGGGGAAGGGTTCTTCTTATACAGCCCAGGCCTTGATGTCTTGACCTTCCTGTCTCAGCCTTACAAATGCTGGAATTATTCTTTCTCAGTGATCTCCCACATGCTAGCCAAAGATTCTACCACTGAACTGTATCCCCAACACTAGAATTGGCATGAAATTATACTGCTATTGGGTGTGATGTATATGTGTACATATACATGATGTGATATATATTAAATAGTATGACTTTGAAGAGTAACACATGTAAAATAAGGTTATATACTGACAGATTGATAAAAATGTGAGCAGAGGCTGAAAGGAATCTAATTTTATGTGGTTTGATTTTGTTTTTATAATTTTTAATTTTGTTTTTTAAGATTTATTTATTATGTGTTCAGTGTTTTGTCTGCATAAATGCCTGCAGGCCAGAAGAGGGCATCAAATTTCATTACATATTGTTGTAAGCAACCTGTGGTTGCAGGGAATTGAACTCTGAACTCAGAATCTTTGAAAAAACAACTAGTGCTCTTAACTGCTGAGCCATCTCTCCAGTCTTGTTTTTATAATTTTTTATTTTGTATATATTGGTGTTTTGTCTGCATATATGTCTATGCACCATGTGCATGCAGTCCCTCAGGGGCCAAAAGAGAGTGTCAGATCCCCTGGAACTGAAGTTAAATCCCATTGGTTTGATTTTGTTGTTGTTGTTTTGTTTTTTAAAACAGGGTTTCTCTCTGCACCCCTGGCTGTCCTGGAAATCATTCTGTAGACCAGGCTGGTCTTAAACTCAGATTTGTCTGCCTTTGCCTCCCAAGTGCTAGGATTAAAAGCATGTATCGGGCTGGAGAGATGGCTCAGTGGTTAAGCGCATTGACTGGTCTTCCAGAGGATAACATGGCAGCTAACAACTGTCTGTAATTTCAAGATCTGACACCCTTACACAGTTATACATGCAGGCAAAACACCAATTCACATAAAATTAAAAATAAATATTAAAAAAACATATTATGTGACACACTGTAGTTTCCAATGTCACTAAACAATGAATATGAGATGGAGAGGTGGGAAATATGGAAGAACAGAGCAGCGAGTGTGCTATGGAGGAAGGTAGAACTAGAAATGCAAGGACCGCAGTGACAGGTGTGAGAGAAGGCTGTGGGGGCACCTGCTGTTGCTGAATAAGGTCAGCGGAGTGGTGTGCAGCAGTCTGAAGTTTTCACAGTCTCAGTCCCCTAATATACTCTCCAGCCAAACAATCATCCTGGCTCTGAGCCTTGTTGATGTCTTTGGTCTGTGCTGCTGCCAAGGGCCATGTTGGGGTCCATGGTCCTGCCACAGTGTGTGTGTGTGGGGGGGGGGGTTGTGTTGACGTCTATAGCCAGTGTTACCACTGAAGGCCATGCAGATGTCCATGGTCTGTGCCAACACCTGAAGCCATGTTGATGTCTATGGTCTATCCTGCCGCCTGGGACCATGTTGATGTGAGTAGCCTGTGCTACCACTTGAGGCCATGCTGGTGACCACGATTCTGTGCTGCTGCTGAGGGCTATGTTCGGTCCATGGTCTAAGCTGCTATTGGAAATCATGTTGAGGTCTGAGGTCAGTGCTGTCAAGGAAGTCCCTGTAGATGTCCATGGTCTATGCTATCTTCTGAAGCCATGTTGATGTTCATGGGCCAGACTGCCACTAGGGACCACAGCAGTATCTGATGTAGGATGTCTTCCTGTATGCTGTGAATATACTTTAATACTATTTGTTAATAAAGAAGCTGTTTGGCCTATGGTAAGGCAGCTTAGAGGCAGGCGGGAAATGCAAGCAGAGATAAAGACAAAGGAGGATGAGGCAGGGAGAGATGCCAGAAGACACAGAGAAAGGAAGAGGAGAATGCTGCACTGAGTAAGAAGGTACCAAGCCACGTGGTTAAACAAAAATAGAAATATGAGTTAACTTAAGGTATAAGAGTTAGCAAGTAGGGGCTGGAGAGATGGCTCAGTGGTTAAGAGCACCGTCTGCTCTTCCAGAGGACCCGGGTTCAATTCCCAGCACCCACATGGCAGCTAACAACTGTCTGTAGTTCCAGTTCCAGGCAAACACCAAGGCAAATAAATAAATAAGTGTTTTTTTAAAAAAAAAAAAAAAAAAAGAGTTAGCAAGTAATAAGCATGAGCCATAGACTAAAGAGCTTCTAATTAATATAAGTCTCTGGATGATTATTTGGGACTAAATGGCTGTGTGTCTGGACCTTAAGGCTAGGTGGGACTGAGAAATTTTTGATTAGAGGTACCCATGGCCTGTGCCCTGGTGGTCATGTTAATGTCTGTGGCCCAGGCTGCAGCAGAGGTCTGTGTTTTTTTTTTTTTTTAACTTTATTTTATTTATTTATTTGCCTTGGTGTTTTGCCTGGAACTGGAACTACAGACAGTTGTTAGCTGCCATGTGGGTGCTGGGAATCGAACCCGGGTCCTCTGGAAGAGCAGACGGCGCTCTTAACCACTGAGCCATCTCTCCAGCCCCCAGAGGTCTGTGTTGATGCCCATCTGTACTGCCACTAGTGACCATGTCAAGGTCTGTGGCATGTGCTGTTGCCAGAAACCATGAGGGAAATTTATGATCCATGCTCCTTCTGACTGTAAAGACCGAGGAAACTACTTTTGCAGTGATATCAATGACTGCAGAGTCAGTTGAGAAAGAGGATGAATCATAGAAGGCTTCTGTGATAACCTCCCTCCCCACAACCTACACCTCCCAAAAGTAACAGTCTAGACAAGAAGCCATTGGAGAGAACACTTAACTTATGATAAGGGACAGGTAGTGGTGGTGTACACCTTTGATCCCAGCACTGAGGAGGCAGAGGCCAGTGGATTTCTGTGAATTCAAGGCCAGTCTGGTCTACAAATCAAGTTCCAGGACAGTCAGAGCTATTATAGAGAAACCCTATCTTGGGGGGACAAAATGTGATAAGCATGCCAAAATGTAGCTCTCCACAGTTGATGGCTTTTGAAGGGGGTGCAGATAAAGACTCAGTTTTCCTTACGAGCCCGACCATTGGGAGTTTGAACATGCTTTAGTGAGTACATGAGCAATACATATGGGACTTCTGGGTTTTTTGTTTTTGTTATTTTTCATTTTTCTTTCTTTTTTGGGAGTATCCATAAGGGTGGAGAGTGGACCTGGGAGGACTTGGAAGTGAGTGTGATTGGGGTGCATTATATGAAATTCTTAAATAATCAATAAAAATATTATGTTAAAAAAAGAAAAGAATATAAGTGATCTTTTAAGCATGTAAAGCACACCTACAAATGGAATCTATTATTAATACCCCAGTACTGAACAGATAGGCAGTTATTGTAACAGGGCCCAGACCTTAGCACAACTGACTCTGTGATGAAAGTGCCATTCAGGCCCAGAGACAGCGGTGGTGCAGATCTTTAGCCCCAGAACTCGGGAGGCAGAGACAAGCAGATCTCTGAGTTTGAGGCCAGCTTGGTCTACCGAACTAATTCTAGGATAGCCAGAGCTAGAAAACAAATCTTGTCTACAAAAACAAAAAAGAAAAAAAGAAAGAGAAGAAAAGGAAGCACCAATCATGCTGTAAAACTCAGCATGTAGATGATACCACCTGTAAAATCTAAAACAAAGACCTAATCCATCAAAATCCATAGTTCTAGGAAAGTCGCTAAACCTTGCCTTTTGGCGTCTGTAATTTAGCTTCTGGCCAATTGTTCTTGTTAACTGAAGTAGGTCAACCCAGAACATAATTTCTGTGCTTAAAAGTTAACTCCAAGAAAGGCTCAGGGCTACACTGGAATACCAAGTATCCAGTGTAATAGCTGGATGGCTAATAAAGATTTCCTACTGGCTTAAACCCATGTCCTGGCAGTTTTCTCTGGAGCATATCCCTCAACAGTTATAAAAGGTAAACGACTGTTGACTGTGACAGCCAAGAATGGAAAGAGCCATACAAAACTGGCACACTGATGATACAGCATAATGACAGAAAAATACTGAAGAATCCCATGAAGAAGCTTATGACACCCATTCTGATACAGTCACCTATAGTTTCTGATACAGAAAATGTCCTAGCAGAAAAAGAAGTGGCAAAGCAGTATGTGAGGCAGAATCCCCTGGGAGAAAAGATAGATATACACAAGTCATGAACACTATGCTTATTGTATGTATAGGAAAACATGCACTATTCCTTTTTTGATTTCTACTTTGGGTATGAGATTCTAGAACATTTTTGTTTTCTAGGTTATATAGATGTGTAATACTAAAATTTATTTCAGACACAGACTTTATATTCCTAATCCCTCGGTCAAAGTGATGAGGTTATAGTCATATATTACCATCTCTGGTCCACTAATACTACAGTTTGCTTATTTGTTTGTTTGTTTGTTTGAAGACAGGGTTTTACTATGTAGCTCTGGCTGGCCCAGAACTATGCTGGCCTAGAACTCACAGAGATCAGCCTATTCTGCCTCCCAAGTGCTGAGATTAAAAGAGTGGACCACTGTGCCCAGCTCTGAATTTTCATAATACAAAATAAAATATAAATTTAAAATAAACAGTACTACACAACTATAACCCTAGGTAGAGGTAGGAGTATCAAGAGATAAAGTGTCATCGTCCACCACACAAGTTCAAGGATAGCCCAAGAAAACAAACAAACAAAAAACCAAAATCTCTAGACCCTTAAAGATTACAATACTAATCAAAGCATAATCAAACCCATCAATAAAGCAGGAGAGAATCACAACACATCTTAAATACTTCCATCCTACAGAGCTCAGTGCAAAGTACTTACTGGTACTTTTATCTCCTTTAAGCAACAATCCAACTCCCTGAATTGTAAAAGTAATTGAAAAAAAATTGAAAAGTAAAACTAAGCTTATGGTTTTCATTTCACTACTAAGAAAATGAAATGGAGACAAGGAATGAGATTTGTCCAAGGTCACACAACTACTAGATGTCTGAGCTGGGCCCAGTACTAAAGTTATCCTTATCCCAGGGCCCCTAAGGTGCTACCTATACTATGGAATATGGAAATTTCTGTGCTATAAAGTCTATCAGAGAAAGGCATTCATAGCCTGTTTCACATCCAATTTATTTATTTGTGTGTTTGTTTCTGTAATGCTGAGGAGCAAACCTAGGCTTTCTAACATGTTAGGCAAGCACTCTACCAATGAGCTACACCTCTAAACCCCACATCTGAAAAGCAGTGACTGCTCTTAATGGAGCAGATGATCTGTACAATTACATGATACAACAAGGAAGAATCCTGGGCAATGGCAGTGACAGTTCTGCTTGAGCCATGTGGGTTCACACGTGAACTGGAGACCAGGGCTAGGGCTACACTTACCATTTACCACTCGCTTGCACTGGAGCATCTTAAGGTCAATCAGCTCCTGCAGAGGAACCAGAAGATACTCATCAATCCTGGACACCAGGCCTCCACACAGATGGGAGTTCTTTATTACATTCCTCATGACCACTGTTTAGCCAATAACCACAATACTGATAACAAAGCACAGCTTTGGGAACACATTGTGCTGTTTCCTGCAGCTAAGCATGGCAAGCAAGCCTTAAGTGAACTACATGAATCTGCTGGTATCTCTAGGACCTTGGAGATATTTGGAGCTGACAAAGGATGAGCCACTCAGAGTGCTGGAAAGAAGGGGATCAATACAGACACTGAGACACTGATTTAGAGACTAGTCTCAGCTCAATCTCTACTACTTCCCACTGCAATTACTAGTCAAAGGGCAGGCAGTGCAGAGCTTCTAGGGAGCAGCCAAGGATAGACTGAGAACTAGAAAATAGAAATCACAAAGATGAAGATTTGAGACAAACATAGGAAAGAAAAATCTACTTAATTTACTGTATGGAAGAAAAAGGAGGGGAGGAAGAGAAGAGGAAAGAGGAGGAGGAGGAAGAAGAAGAAAGATTCCATCCTACAGGAAGCCTGTTAAGACAGGAAGTAAACAACTCAAGTCACCCACCCCCTCCCCACGAATATATAAGCACTAATGACTGCTGAGAGACACTCTCAGCCAGCTCAACTACTTGGAAGAAGCTCAGACCCAACAGCCAGGAAGAAACAGATCAGCCAAGCAGCCTAGAAGGAGCAGAATCCCCCAGAACTGCTTACAAGAAACAAAGAGCAGCTGAGCTGCCCAGAAGAGGCTCAAACCAACCAAGCCACATGGAAAGTATACCCTCCAACATGCTGCCTGGAGGTTGTGCAGGGTGCTCTGAGCTTCCAGATTTTGAGTTGTCACCCATGCTTGGGTAGGACTTGATCTCTGAGTCATTTCCACTTTTGTAAGCAATACCAATAAAATCCTGGCTCACTAAACTGGACTCTGGTGGTATTCATAACTTTTTGGTCTGTTGTTGGTTCCATAACTGGGGTAAGGGACAGCTGTTCATATCTTCCCAGGAATAGTGTCTCACACAATTGATATACATATAGGTGAAACACTCATATACATATATATATTATTTTATATATATATAAAATAAATCTTGTCAGGCATGCTAGCGCATGCCTTTAATCCCAGCACTCAGAAAACAGGCAGGCAGATGAGCAGATCTCTGGAAATTCAAGGCTAACTTGGTCAACATAAAGTAAATTGTAGGGCCACCACAGCAACAATATAAAACCCTGTCTCAAAAAGCCAATTACATACACAAAGAAAATAAGTCAAGCGTCTCCTTATAGTTTGGACTACTGGAGTCCCATTGTACAAGGCAGGTGAACTATTTAATCTCACAGATCAACTATGTCAATCCCCTGGAAAAAAACATGCAAGCAGTTTATACTGATGCTGGCCTGTAGAGCAACTCTGGCTCCACCAGGGAGCACTGTAGCATGTCCAATCCTCAGACTCTAGTCCTCAAACCTAGGCTGGGTCTGGGTAAAAGGCTTAGTATTCCTCTAACAAAAACCTCATTACTCATAATCCACACCAACTCTCTCAGAGTGGAGCACATCAAACAGCAATAAAGTATCGGGAGTTCTCACTCCAAATCTGAGAAGGGCCCTAAAAGAAAAAATTTGTCACATTTACTGGTAAAATATAATTTTCAAGTTGTGAAGATAGTTCATCCAATAAGGTGCTTGATGTGCAAGCTTGAGACTCAATTTAGTCCCCAACACCCATATTAAAACAGAACAGAACACACCCACAACAAAAACCAGTAACAAAAGAGGTGCAGTGGCTGAGTAAATGGCCTAATACCTAAGAATGAGACTCTCAGCTCAGATGCTCAGCCTATAAGCAACTCTAATAAATACACCATACATATATGATGATTATACATATTTGAGCTTATATAATGATTTTATATGCACACACACACACAATTCTATCAGTTCAGTTCCTTTAGAGAACTCTGACTAATACAATCACCCTCAGCCATATAGTAAGTTTGAAGGTAGCTTCAGCCACATGAGACCCTATCTCAAGAAAAGCGAGAGGAAGAGAAGAGGGGAAAGAAGGATGGAGCAATCGGACAGAGAGGCACGAACTAAAACAATCACATAACCCTTGGGCCCCTAACTTCTAGCTGACAGTGTGGAACCCAGCAGACAGACTCTTCCTGCTGCACAGCTTCCATGATCCCCATGAGTGCAGATCAGCAGGCTGCCAACAAACCATGGATGTTAGGACAAGCACTGAACCCGGAGGGCCACCCACCTCTCACCCTCATGTTATAAGATACACCTCTCTCAGTGAAAACATGCCCATGTTCTGGCTCTCTGGGCTCTCAAGAAAAATAAAAATCAAAAGAAGGGAGTGAATATATAAATGTAGGCACCACTGCATAACTTAGACACTTGCTCCAGAACAGGCCTGAGCCAGAGGAGCTGATGATCTGAAGAGCCAATAGCCAAAAAAAATACTCCCCCCACTATACAAAAAAGCCATAAGTGACTGTCCAAATTGCTAACTGTCATTGTCCTCTCCTAAATCTTAAAAGTTACTCTCTCGTGCTTCCAACCTTCAGATAATATATTTTCTCTCTCAGGTCTTAATAGTGTTAAAGACTAAATAATAAAGTTACTATCATTTCATATCTCAACAAAAACATTCAAATATTAAATTCTTATTATTCAAAATAAACAGCCTTAAAATGCTCCCTATACATTGCCTCGTACTAATACTCTAGACATTAAGATGCATCTTGTGTTTGTTGTTTGTTAGTTGTAGTGTGATCTTGCTTATGTTAGTGTCTTTCCCTCCCCCAGACACAACTTTATGATAATTCCTATAAAATGTGTCTTATACTTAGTTTAAAACTTTCTGGGGCTGGAGAGATGGCTCAGCGGTTAAGAGCACCAGCTGTTCTTCCAGAGGACCCGGGTTCGGTTCCCAGCACCCACATGGCAGCTAGCAACTGTCTGTAGTTCCAGTTCCAGGCAAACACCAACGCAAATGAATAAATAAAT
The DNA here is from genome assembly GCA_004025045.1 of Sigmodon hispidus. Classification (NCBI taxonomy): domain Eukaryota; kingdom Metazoa; phylum Chordata; class Mammalia; order Rodentia; family Cricetidae; genus Sigmodon; species Sigmodon hispidus. Next base: position 23,893 of record PVIH01018626.1, read on the forward strand.
AATAAATAAAGTTTTTTAAAAAAAAAAAAAAAAAAAAACTTTCTTAACTAGATAGGGGCTGGAGAGATGGCTCAGTGGTTAAGAGCACCGTCTGCTCTTCCAGAGGACCCGGGTTCGATTCCCAGCACCCACATGGAAGCTAACAATGTCTGTAGTTCCAGTTCCAGGCAAACACCAAGGCAAATAAATAAATAAAGTTTTTTTTTTTTTAAAAAAAAAAAAAAAAAAAAAACTTTCTTAACTAGACAAAAGAGAGAGATGTAGTAGAGCTTCAGATTTTACCCAGAGAAGTGCTTGTGACATCAGGAATCCAGACCCTGATAGGGCACAGCCAAAATCGTTCAAGACTCAAGCCCCAAACTTGTTCACTCTCTTAGTTCTGCATGTTATGGGAAGAAGCAGACCATCCCAGCACAGAGTCCTGTTTTCTCCTAAAATTGCTTCTTATATTTATAAGTCATTTCCCTCCCCTTAATAAATATTAACTCATTATATAATAAATCAAATATAGCTAATTACAGCCATAATCATCCACTGAACCTGCTTGGCAAAAAGGGACTACAGTGGTGAAGAGCTAACACACTCCTCTCCATTGTCCTGCAGACGCAGGTGGGGCTCACCATAAGCAAGGAGAAGTTAACACTTGTCTGCTGGACATGGTAGTGCATGCCTTTAATCCCTACACTAAGGAAAAGAGAAGCAGGTGGCCAGCCTGAATTACATAGTGAGTTCTAGACAAGCCAAGGCTATATGATTAGAAACTGTCTCAAAAAAAAAAACAAAAACAAAAACAAAAACAGTTGTCTGTTCCTTGGTATTTGGTCTTTGATTCTTTACTCTTCCTTTTCTCATTTCCCTTCCAAACTCAAGACCCTTATCTGGAAGGAAAAGGTGAGTGCTAGAGAAAAAACCATGGATAACACACAGCTGAGCACCCCAGGGACCCGAGGAAGCAGACGATTCATATTTGGTGTCCTAACCCCAGGAAACATCTTCTTCCCTGCTGAGGGGCGTTCTAACATTGAATAGGCTTATGGACCTGCTTACCAACAATATTTATCACATTTGTCTACAAATATTTAAAAATAAGGATGTGATTCTGAGCCTCAATTCAGAAACATGCTTCCTGCACTCTGCATTACATTTTTAGAACACCCAGCCCACGGTGGTGTATACCTGCAATCTCAAAAGCCACAGCACTTGGGAGCCGGAGTCAGGAAGATCTAGACTGCAAGAATAGCCTTAGATAAGCAGAGAGTTTGGAGACAGCCTAAATTACAGCAAGATCTTGTCTTGAAAAAACAAGAGTAAGAAAAATCACTTTGGTGAACGCTTCCTCCCCATTCTCTCCCTTCTCCCACTTCACCGTGCCATCGTCCTGGAAACCCCTGGCCCTATGCTACTCCAAGTACCAGCACAACAATACCCAGCCATAGGCATAACCCTACCAGGTTTCTCAGCTTTCTGTTCCATAAGGCTGTGAGTAAGCACATCCAGCTGCCAGTCAAACTACACACTCATCTCCACAGTAACAGGATGAAAGTTTACCTCCAACACGTTCCTGCTGGGATGATCAGTCATGCTAGTCCCCAACTTTGTGTCTGCCTGGTCACTTCTCAGCCTTCAACAAGCCACCACCCCCAACAGTCACCTCTGACTTGGCAGTGCTTCTGAGACTGTCTGTGACATTGACTGTGGCTTAGACGTATGTAGTGTCTAGAAGATACTGCTGAGTCTTGTAAAGAAAGCACATGTTGCCAAGAGGTGGTAGTAGTGGTGGTGTACACTTTTAATCCCAGTATTTGGGAGGTAGAGGCTGGTGAATCTCTTTGAGTTTGTGGGCAGCCTGGTTGTCTATTGAGCAAGTTCCAGAACAGCCAGGGCTACACAGAGAAACCCTGTCTTGAAAAAAACAAACCAAAAGAAAAGAAAAAGCACTGTTACTAAACCACTCTAAATTCCTCACTAAGGACTGCCTCCCATAATCATGGTTTTGTCTTTGAAAACTCTACACTTTCGATGTAGGGACCAGAGTCATGGGAAGAAAACCCTTTTCAGTGCACATGCTCCAAGGCCTTATAAAAGCCCTCCTCTTTGCCCAGCCCTCTGCTGTCTCTCTTCCCATTCAGAGGCAGCCACTCCTGTGTTTCTCCCCAGTATATCTCTTGAGGTTTGTTGCATAGTATTAGGATTCTTTCTGTGTTGGCCCCTGAAGCCACACCTGGCCAATGGCAATTAGCCTGGTCCTGCCCTGAGTTCTGAAATCAAACTCCATTAAGAAGGATTCCCACCTTCCACCCTTCCTCTTTTTCATCCTTCTTTCTCCCAACCTGCCAGAGGGTGTGTTCCTACACCCCATCCCTCTCTTCTCTCTCTTCTTTTTCTCTTCTTCTCTCTCTATCCATCTATCTCTTCTCTCGCGCGCACGTGCGTGCGTGCTTTCTATAATAACTAAGTCTTTTCTCGTGGACCCAGTCTAAGTGTCTCTCTCCACGCCACCTTCCACTGCATGGGGCCTGGTGCCTCCATCCATTGCTATCTATCAGTCACATGGGTATGCGCATTATCATCACATAACACATAGTATGACTTGGTTCCTGGCTGCCAAATACCCTAGGACTAGAAAAACCCTTACCCCTGATCTTGGGCATCAAGAGACTTTTCAGAGGCACCAGCCCAGTCTTGGTCTGGCCATTAATAAAAAGGACTTAAAAATATAGCTAGCTAAATCAGCTATACCACATGGACCATTTCATTATCCCATTCTTCATTCCCCACGAAGAATGGCTTCCTAATCTTTTTATAATCTTAGACTCATGGGATCCCTTGGCTGAATTCCTTTCATTACTTCTTCCTTCTTTGCCTGTAATCTCAGAGAAGGGCATGCATGACCTACCACTTTGCCAAAAAGCTTAGGCTGATTTTGTGAAACAATTTCCTCCAAGATAAAATCTTTCAGCTTAGAAGAAAGGTAGTTAATCACACTGGACATTCTGTTTTGTTTTGTCTTCTTGAGACAGGGTTTCTCTGTATAGCTCTGCCTGTCACTCTGTAGACCAGGTTGGCCTCAAACACACAGAGCTCAGCCTGTCTCTGCCTCTAGAATACTAAGACTAAAGGCATGTGCCTCCACACCCGGCTAACACCAGATATTCTAAAGAGAACTAAAATCTACCATTCTTTAGCCTTCCATCCCAAAGACATAGGATGTTTTAGGGGAGGTGAAACATTCCTTCCTGAAGGGGAACACTTTAGGCTCAGGAAGTAAACAACTCAATGGCTTCAGGAAGTTCCTGAAACTGAGCAGATATATCAGCCTCCTTCTACCCCCAAGTATCTAAGTAGTTAGGACTTCTAAATAACACTGTCACTCTCAAATTAGCTAAACCACCTGGAAGGACAGAGACTGACTGAGCTATCTAGAAGATGCTCAAACCAATTGAGCTGCCTATAAAAAATATTTTCCAATCAATCTAGCTATCTAAAAGTTGTCCAGGCTTTATGAGTCATCACCCATGCTGAGGTTAGCTCTGGTAATACAGCTGCCTGTGAGTCATTTCTGCTCCTGTATGTAAATCCTCACCCATACTCCTAAAGTAACTCTAATAAAACTTATTTGGATCATAATAATATATAAAAAAATTTTCTTTTAACCCCACATTTGTTCACCAAGTTGGACTTTGGTGGTATTTGTACTTTGCTCTGTCACTGGTACCTTATTTGGGATGAGCATATGTTCATTAACATCTCTCTAGAAATAATGTCCCACAACAGCTGGCAGCTGGATATGATGGCACATGCCTATAGTCCCAGACCTCTGAAGACTGAGAACAGTCTGGATTACGAAGGTAAGATTCTATCTTTAAGGGGCTGGAGAGATGGCTCAGCGGTAAAGAGCACCGTCTGCTCTTCCAGAGGACCTGGGTTCGTATCCCAGCACCCACATGGCAGCTAACAACTGTCTGTAGTTCCAGTTCCAGGCACCAAGGCAAATAAATAAAATAATAAATAAATAAAGTTTAAAAAAAAAAAAAAAGATTCTATCTTTAAAAAAACAAAACAAAACAAAAAATAGGAGCCAGTAAGGTGCCTCAGAACGTAAAAGGCCCTTCCTACATAAACATGACCTAAGTTTGATCTGTAGAACCCACGGGGGACTTAGAAAACCAACTCCCAAAGTTGTCCTTTGACCTTCAAATGCACTATCGCTCCTCCCGACACAAATATTTTCTTAAAAAATTTAAACTATGTAGTGGGATTATATGCTACATTTTAAATAATTATCCCGCTTACTGTGGTGGGACTGTTCTCTGTAAATAAAGGAGCTGTTTTGGCCTATGTGGAGCATCGTAGAAGTGGGTGGAGAATCAGAGGAGAGACTGGTAAAAGGAGGGCAGAGTTAATCAGTCTCCATCTGACCCCCAAAGAAGAGCCATGTAAGGAATCCAAGTGAGCCATGGGCCAGGCCATGTGGCAGATAGAATACTAGAAATGGATTAAATTAAGATGAAAGAGTTAGCTAGTAATGTGTTTGAGACATAAGCCAAACAGTATGAAGTTAATATAAGCATTTGATTCATTTCTTTTGGGGGAAAAAACGGGCAAGGTCCAAACTTCTGGCTCAAACAGGTCCAGAAATCTCTTACAACAGCTTACAAGTTTAATCAAAAGCTAATTGGCTGAAGGCAGACAGGAAGTATGGGCGGAACTATAAGACTGGGAAAATCTCAGTGCAGAGCAGACACAGCAGACAGATGCTGCAGAGATTCCAGAAGACCACACAGAGAAAAGAAGTTGAAATGCTGCTCTGAGAAAAGGTACTGAGCCACATGGCTGAATAAGATGGGTTGAGTTCAGATGAAGGAGTTAGCAAGTTATATGCCTGGGCCCTAGATCAATCAGCAGAAAATTAACATAAGCATCTGTTTGTTTCTGTGTGACTATGTTTCTGACTGACTGCCAGACTGCTGGTCAAAACTCTGGTCTAGACTGGAAAATCCCAACCAGAAACCTCTTACAACAAAACTAGGGTGTGACTCATGGTAGAATACTTGTCTAAGACCTGCAAAGGCCTACATTCCATCTCCAGAATTGAAAACAAAATCCTGGCTAGTCCCCCAAGAACTGCCTTTGCCTATGCCCCCCATATCAAAATGCCTTCCATCCTCCTATTCTTTTTTTTTTTTTCTTTTTTTAATGTGAATTGGTGTTTTGCCTGCATGTATAACTATGTAAGGGTGTCAGATCTTGGAATTACAGACAGTTGTTAGCTGCCATGTGGATGCTGGGAATCAAACTCAGGTCCACCGGAAGAACAGTCAGTGCTCTTGACCACTGAGCCATCTCTCCAGCCCTCTTCCTCCTAGTCTATGAAAATGCAAGTCATTTACAAACAGCTTCCATCACTCTACTTCTTTTACACCTCAGGTTACCTATACCTGCCTGTACTCTCCCTCCCCGTACTTTAAAGATCTGGCAGAGTGGTTGTGAACCCTCTTTCTATTTCCTGCCTTGCTATTCACTCCTCAAGCCCTGAGCCCTCTAATATACTACAGTTGTTCCCAGCTGCCTCATTCTCTTAATAAATACCTTCTGGTTTTCTTCACAAAGTTCATTTATTTATTTGGCTGATCAGCTTTGCTTAGAGTTTTTGTGTTTTGATTTTTGATTTGTTTGGGATGGGTCTTATGTAGCTAGATCTAAGCATGTTACCTCTCAGCACTTGGGAAACTGAGGCAACAAAATAGACTTTGGGGCTAGGCTAGGCCTATCTCCAAAAAAAAAGCTTACTTGTCCCTATCCAGAAGGGGCTTTTGACTTCATTGATAGGCTGATCTGATGATATTATTGGGAGGTGATAGAAACTTGCAGAGATGTGGCTTAGTTGGAAGAAGTATGTCTACAGGGTATTATTTATGCTTGCTTCATTTTCTCTGCCTCTTGGTGGGTACGAAGTGTGAAGCCCCTTCTACCGCACATTTTGACAGCTATGTTCTGACAGCACTGAACAGAAGCTCACCTGAGAACACTCACTCACTCACTATCCAGCATCAGCTTACTCTTGCAATTCCACTTTCCTCAGATCTTTCTGACTCTGGGTCCAAGGCCCTAGTAATCTCTGTGGCCAGTGGATACAACTACTGACCTATCACCAAAAAATCCTACAGCCACCAATGCCAACCTCATCCAACTTCCTTACCCTGAATCTGGTTCTTTTTCTTCTATTCCAAATGTCAGTTAGTTCACTGGTGTACAGAGGGACCCAGTCAGTGACATGCCAGGATGCCCATCTACTCATCTGACCCAAGCTGTCTGCTGAGGTCCTCAGGACCAAGAGAACGCATCAGTGTCATGTGTGTTCATCTCGCCTGACTTTATTAAGATCATGAATAGACCCCTCTCCTAAACACTGCCATACTCAAAGATGAAACCTGTTCCCCCTCCCGACACTCTTCAAAAACCAGGAGTACCTTACCTCACAGTAAACAATGTCTGCTCCGTAATCCAGGGCTAGGAGTCGCATTGGTAGAGTCCCCACCCGAACCATAGGGGCTAAGATGAGTTTATTGTGGAAGTTCAGGGAGAGGCCATTCACAGTCATTCCTCCTCTGTTATGCCTGAAGAAAGGAGAACACAGGTTAGAAGTACAGTGCTAGGCTGCTGAGATGGCACGGGGTGAGAGCACTTGGTGTACAAGCCTGACTACCTGAATCTGACCCTGGAGCCCACGGTGGAAGGAGAGAATGGACTCTGGAAAGTCATAGTCTGACCTGAGTGCATGCCCATGCGCCACCGCATACATACTTAAAAAAAATAATTTTTTTAAAACTTCATCTATGTATGTATTTATTTGCCTTGGTATTTGCCTGGAACTGGGAACTGGAACTACAGACAGTTGTGAGCAACCATGTGTGTGCTGGGAATTGAATCCTGGTCCTCTGGAAGAGCAGTCAGTGCTCTTAACTGCTGAGCCATTTCTCTAACCCCCCCAAAATAATTTTTAAATTAAAAAAAGATGTAGAATTGGAGAGAAATCTCAGTGGTTAGGAGCACTTGCTGCTCTTGCAGAGGACCTGAGTGTGATTCCCAGGACCTACATGGCAGCATGCAGCATTCTGTAGCTCTAGGTTCAGAGGTTCCTTTACAGGCATCAAACACACAAGTACTACAAAGATACACATGCAGGCATGAACACTTATATACATAAAAAATAAAAATGACTTTAAAAAAAATAAGTAGAAAAAAAATCCTTTTTGTCATTCAGAGCAGGCTTTCATGTTCAGTCATTTATCTAACGACTATTTATTAAGTGTCAGTCACTGCCATAGTCTCTTGGGAACAAAACTGTCACAGTCTCAGAGAACAAAATAGACTAGAAGGAATAACAAGCCCTCTGCCTAGCAGAGTCCAGTGCAGGTATACCAGCAAAACCGGTAAGTAGATAAATAATAGACCATTATAGAGTGTGCTGGGAAACTAGCAACACACAGGATTTTTTTTTTTTTAAGCAGATGAAGAAAGACTGAAAACATCAGAATCAGTTTTAAACAAATAAATAAGATTTAAAAAAAGATTTGGATCACCCAAGTAGGACTCTAGTAGGTGTTTGTGGGACATTCTCAAGACTTTTTGGCTCTTCAGAAAGATGACCTAGTAAAGGGTCATAGTGGGGAGGTGCAGGCACTCAGTCCGCTTCCACAGGATCACAGTGACTGTAGTATTCATGGAAAACTAGGGGAGGGGTCAAGAAAAGACTTTCAGCAGGCAGGGCTGCAGGGAGATAAATCCAAAGGCAATTCAGTAATCAACGTGAGAGCCAGGGAAGTAGTCACATTCTAGAGCTACAGGGAAGAGAAAGACAATGGAAACAACAACAGTCAGGGGCTGGGGCTGGGCATGGGGGGCTCTAAGCCAGGACTAGAGAAAGCAAAGGAGAGCCGTGAAGAGGAAGATGAGCACCGTGGCTTACTAGTCAGGCACTTGCTTGGGATGTATGCACAAGGCCCACCCTTCCATCCCCACTGCCATAAAGAGGAAAATAAAATAAAATAAAAACCTACGCACTGCTTTTTTTTTTTTTTTTTAAGACAGAGTCTCACTATTATAGTCCAGGTTGACCCGAACATGTTCTGTCAACCAGGCTGACCTTCAACTCAGAGATCAGCCTGCCTCTGACTCTCAAGTGCTAGGATTAAAGGCATATGCCACCATGCCCAGCTAAATATCTTGTTAATGGTACTGACATCAATAGGTAGCTATCTGGGGGCTGGTTCTAGCTAGAACCTCAAAGGTACTAAAATCTGAAGATGTTCAAGCCTCTTACATAAAATTCCTACATCTCCATCTATACACTTTTGTTTTGGGAAGGACTCAATTAGGACTTCATAAATGATAGTAGGCAAGCATAGTATCACAAAGCTATATTTCAACCCTATCCCATATGGTTTAAATCATTTGTAAATTACTTATAATGACTAATACTTTTTAAACATAATGTAAATAGTTGTTATACTATTTTTTATTTTATTTTATTTATTTATTATACTATATTGTTATGGAGTAACATTAAAAGAAAATGTATATACATGTTTAATACAGACATAATTTTCTTCATGAATATTTGCACTCCACAGTGGGAAAAATCTACAGATGTCCACCTATAAGTATGAAGAGCCAGCTCTAGATAATAAAATTAAAACACTTTCTCCAGATGTTAGGAACCTCCCAGGTAATCCACAAACATTGGCTTTATCTCCCAATCCAGGCACATCACACTACATAAAATGGAGGACATTTATTTTTTTTCCCCAGATATGTACAAGAGTATGAAATTGAATTTTTTTTTTTAAATAATCTGAACCACTAAATTCAAGTCAAGTAGTCTGGTAATTGAGATAAGCTGGATCACTCCCTAAGGGTAACAGGACCCTTCTTACTACTTCTATTCCAGCAATTCTGCCTGAGAAGTCAATGGATCTCAAGAGTGGTGGATCCAGTATAAGAAGCTGGAAGGGGTGGCAAGGAATGGAGAGTGAAGCTGGCCTGGAAAGGAAGAAACGAGTAAACACGAGAAACTCCACCTCAAAGAACTGAGACCTTATCTCCTACTTCAGAGATGAAATAAACTGCAGGCCATCAGCACGCACTCTGGAGTCTAAACTAGAGAACAGGGTTAAGCCTAGATCCAGACTCAGCCTTTGCCTCCGTCCCCAGGCCTACCATTCATTCAGACTCTCACTCACCCAGGCTTTGAGCAGAGCGCAAAATCTATGAAAACATCGCCGCATTCTGCACCCTTGGAATTTTATGGGACCCTTGTCAGGGGCAAGGAAGACCACAATGAAGAATCTCAGAAATTAAGGGGCTGGAGAGATGGCTCAGCCGTTAAGAGCACTGACTATTCTTCCAGAGGACCTGAGTTCCATTCCCAGCAACCACATGGTGGCTCACAACCATCTATGATGACATCTGGTACCCTCTTCTGTATACTGTATACAGAATGAATTAATAAATCTTAAAAAAAAAAAAAAAGAATTTCAGAAATTGAGCACCCAATTGACAAAGGCCATCCTCACTCCTGATGCCTTGAGCCAGTGCCCCACGGTCACTTCCTATTGCCGACCCCCCACTCCTGCCTCCACTGAACACCCTTCCCCAAACAGGACCCCAATCTGGACGTCACCGCGCCCGAAGGAAATTTACAAACCTCGCAGCCACTGAACTCTGAGGATCCTCCCTCTTCAGGACGGAGTAGCAGCGCCACACGCCAGACGCCACACTGAGTCACGCCAGCCACCGTACTGGAGAGCACCGTCGCCTACCTGACGTCACTACCAAGCGCCTCTTCGGCGTCAAGGGAAACATGGCTTCAGCCCGGCCAACGCGGCGGCTTTTGTCACTAGCAGTTCGGTTGCTATTGGAGCCCCGACGGAACATAGCGGTGCGCGGTTCCGACGAGCCCTTGCCAGTGGTGCGCATTCCGCGGGCTCTGCAGCGACGGCAGCAACAGCGACAGAGCGATCGTGGGAGTTTCCCACGGCCGGTGCTAGTGCGACCTGGTCCATTGCTGGTCTCGGCGCGGAGACCGGAGCTGAACCAGCCCGCGCGCCTTACGCTGGGCCGTTGGGAGTGCGCGCCGCTGGCTTCGCGTGGTTGGAAGCATCGGCGATCGCGTCGGGATCATTTTTCCATAGAGCGAGTGCAGCAAGAGGCGCCCGCCCTGACGATCCTCTCGTCCGGTGGCAGCTTCGTGGACCTGGGTCTGGAGCCCCGAGTGCTGCTCGCGCTTCAAGAGGCTGCACCCGAAGTCGTTCGGCCAACATCAGTGCAGTCGAAGACTATTCCTCCACTGCTTCGCGGCCGCCACATCCTTTGCGCTGCCGAAACCGGTAGTGGTAAGACCCTCAGCTACCTACTGCCACTATTTCAACGGCTCCTGAGCGGGGCAAGCCTGGACTCTGCCAGCTCCACATCTCCCCGGGGCTTGGTTCTGGTACCTTCCCGAGAATTAGCCGAACAAGTGCAGGCTGTGGCCCAATCACTGGGTAGGTACTTGGGCCTGCAGGTGATACAGCTTGGAGGAGGCCTCGGCATGGGTAAGCTCAAACAGCAATTGTGCAGACTACCGTCAGCAGATGTGCTTGTGGCTACTCCGGGGGCCCTGTGGAAGGCCCTGAAAAGTCAGCTGATCAGCTTACAACATCTTTCCTTCATAGTATTGGATGAAGCAGACACATTGCTGGATGAAAGCTTCCTGGAACTTGTGGACTACATCTTGGAAAAGAGTCCCATAGCAGAAAGCCCAGCTGAGTTAAAAGACCCCTTTAATCCCAAAGCTCAGCTAGTGATGGTGGGAGCCACGTTTCCAGAAGGTGTAAACCAATTACTGAGTAAAGTCACCAGCCCAGACAGTCTCACCACCATCACCAGCTCCAAGCTCCACTGCATCATGCCTCATGTCAGACAGACTTTTATGAGACTGAAGGGAGCAGAGAAGGTAACAGAACTGGTTCAGATCCTCAAACAGCATGACAAAACAAATAAGACAAAACCCTCAGGAACTATTCTGGTGTTCTGTAACAGCTCCAGCACTGTGAACTGGCTGGGATATATTCTAGATGACCACAAAATCCAACATTTAAGGCTGCAAGGACAAATGCCAGCCTCAATGAGGGCAGGTATCTTTCAGAGTTTCCAGAGAGGCTCCCAAGACATACTTGTCTGCACAGACATAGCTTCACGAGGTCTAGATAGTGTCCATGTGGAACTGGTTGTCAATTATGATTTCCCCCCTACTCTGCAGGATTATATCCACAGAGCCGGAAGGGTGGGTCGTGTGGGCAGTGAAGTACCAGGAACCATCATCAGTTTTGTGACCCATCCCTGGGATGTGAGCCTGGTTCAGAAAATTGAGCTGGCAGCTCGTCGAAGAAGAAGCCTTCCAGGGCTAGCATCCTCAGTGAAAGACTCTTTGCCTCAACAAGCCTAATTTTTGGCTGGCTTGAATCTGATGTTAGAGCAGGGATCTTCCTAGGGGCCCAGGAGGGTTGAACACACTTGTCAGTGGGTGACACTGGATCACCACACAACCCCTTGCCTCTGAAAACATGATGAACTATTTGGAGATTTGAAAAGTCAGCTACTGGCCAGAACTGGAGGCTAACATATTAAAAAAAATAAAGTGGATTTTTACTTTATATACTATTATGATTTCATTTTTCTTCTCAGTGTGTTGTGGAGGTGGGAAGACAACTTCATGGAGTCAGTACTCTTTCCACCTGTCTGTGTGTTCAGGGTTCTAACTGAGGTCACTAGACTTGCTTCACAAGTGCCTATCTCCACCTGGCTGTCTCAATGGACCTCATGTCATGATTCCTAACAAGAAATATTTGTTTGTATATTTTGAAACAGGTTGGCACTATGTAGCCCACAACTGACTTGAACTCACTGTGTGTAACTAGCTCAACTTGGTCTCTAGTGATCCTTTTTTTCTTCCATTTTTTTTCCTCAAGAGCCTTTTAAGACAGGGTCTCTTTCCTGGGCGGTGGTGGCACACACCTTTACTCCCAGCACTTGGAAGGCAGATGCAGATCTCTCTGAGTTTGAGGCCATCCTGGCCTACAGAACAAGTTCCAGGACAGTCAGTGCTACCCTGTCAAAAAGAACAACAATGAAAAGAAAAAACAACAACAGAAAAGACCCAGGCCCTCTTTATGTGGTTCTGTCTGTCCTGGAACTTACCACATAGACCAGGCTAGACTCGAAATTCACAAAGAGCTGCATGTTTCTGCTTCCTGAGCACTAGAACTAAAGGCATATGCCACCATCCCTAGACCACTAAAGATGTTAATCTGGCTGATGAGTGCTGGGACTACAGACTTGCCCTCTACACTAGTTAATAATGGTTTCATGTGGACTTCCCTAACAGTAACTACCATCTGAACAAAATTCACACGCCATCACATGTAGGATTTTGTTGGCTTGGATTGGGTTTTTTTTGTTTTTATTTTTAAGGCTTATTTAATTTTGAATTATTTCTGTCTTATATGTTGGTATGTGTGCATGCAACAGGCACTTTCAGAGGTTAGAAGAGTGAGTGAGATCCCTAGAGCTGGAGTTATATTTCATTTGTGAATGTTCCCATGAAGGAGGCACTGGAAACCAAACTGGTCCTCTGAAAGTATGCACTCTTACCTACCGAGCCATCATCCAAGCCCTGTTTGTGTGTTTTTGTGTTTCTTCTTGTAATGGTTGTTTGCCATGGAGTTTAACCCAGAGCCTCAAGCTTGTCAAGCGTTCTACTGTTGAGCTAAACTGCCCCTAAACACTATTGTTTGTTTGTTTTGAAAAGAGAAGTGAAAGGATTGTCCATCTGTATTATGTCATTTCATCATGAGTGTTTTCTACTAAATACCATTTCTACAAAAATATTCTGCCAATCCCACTTTATAAAATCTCTGTGGCCCTTTTAACTTCCAGTGTATGACAACTATAGGTATAATGACTTACAACACTTATACATATGATGAGTTTGTCATCATGCTCTGTAAGCTATAAATCTGGACTCCGAGCATGAATACGATGCAGCCATAGTGTTGCTGCAAAAAACACTGATACTGGGCCAGTGAAATGACTAGGTGATTATGGTACCTGGCATCTAGTCTTAACACACATAGTGGAAAGAGATAACTTCAAATTGTCCTCTGAACCTCAACACTAATCTGTGGTGGATGGATACACACAGAGACATAACAAACAAAAAGTAAATATAAAAAGAAATTTTTCTAAAAAATATAGTATCTGTGTGACCTTAGACAAGCCTGTAGATGTCATTGTTTAAATTTGGCAGGGGTAGAGGTAGCCTATGTTTGGGTTTTGTTGTTTTCACTTTTAGTTTTTTGTTTTTGCTTTTTGAGACAGGATCTCACTGTGTAGCCTGCTGGCATGAAGCTGGCTCTGTAGACCAGACTGGTCTCAAACTCAGAGATCTCTTCCTGCATCTGCTTCACAAATGCTGGGATTAAAGCCAGGTGAGGTGGTGTATGTGACTCATTTTTAGTAGTTTGGAAAAAAAAATTATATATTGCTGCCCCGACCTGCGGGACTTCAACACGGGAGACCACCTATGAGAGAGAATGAAGGGAAGGGAGACACAAAGGAAGGCAGCAGGGCAAACGGGATTCTGATCGAGCTGCAGTTTTATTACGATTCTATACATGCTTATATAGTTCCAAAGCAGAATATGGGGAAGGGGTAGTCAACAAACACCTTCAGGAAGCTGGCCAGGAGAAGCAGGACATTGGCAAGGTGACTGGTCTTGTTTTAGGGGAGGGTTGCTAGGTATCCTAACTGTAGAATGTTCTTGTTATTCTATTCTTTAGAGTTACCTTAGAGGGCTGCTAAGTAACCTAGCCACAGAATGTTCCTGTTATTCTATTCTTTATAGTTACTTCTTAGTTACTGTTAAGCAAACCAGAACATCTATTTTACTTTGGGAG
>PVIH01018627.1:0-14030 GCA_004025045.1 Sigmodon hispidus
GTGATAGAGGACTGATCTCTAAGGTATATAAAGAGCTCAAGAATTTAGAGCCCAAAACCCTGAATAACCCTATCAAAAAATGGGGTACAGATTTAAAAAGGGAATTCTCAGCAGAGGAACTACGAATGGCTGAAAGGCACCTGAAAAAGTGCTCTTCATCTTTAGCCATCAGAGAAATGCAAATTAAAACAACTTTGAGATACCACCTAACACCTGTTTGATTGGCTAAGATAAAAGGCACAGATGATAGCCTGTGTTCGAGAGGATGCGGAGCAAGGGGAACACTCCTCCATTGTTGGTGGGAGTGTAAGCTTGTTCAGCCACTTTGGAATGCAATATGGAGGTTTCTCAGAAAGTTGAGAATCAATCTCCCCAAGGACCCAGCAATACCACTTCTGGGTGTATACCCTTTCAAACACCTTTATCATGATGATTTACATATCTCTGTGGAGTCTGGTAAGTAGATTAGATGATTTATGACCTCAGTTGTAGCAGAGTACATGAGTAAATGCAAAATATTTTGAGTCATTTGAAAATTTCATTTGGACTGGCAGAACCAAGGGCCATAAACTTAATCACCAGGAGGAAAACTAAGAAATTAAGAGTGTCCTGCTAAGAAATTACCTCATATTCAATTTTTTGGATTTTTAGCTCCACCATTGTCTTTTTAAAACCAGACTACTAACAATAAAAACACTTGTTTCCTTTTTTCAGAGTTAGTGTGACATCCCATTTCAAACCCTTTTTTTTAACTATATAAAAGACACATGTGTATTGAAATTTTCTAAAAAAGATACATCATTAAGGATATCTTCAAAGGAGCAACTTGATAAACAACACTTCAAATTTAACAATAGTTGTAGTTAGTTTGTTCTTATGTGGGCATATTAAATAATGAAAATAACTGTTTTCTGTATCTCTTTTCTCTAAAATACATGGAAGATAAGATACAAATCTAAGGCATCTCAAGCCAGGTTAGGCTCAGTTACAGATGAAGAAAGCACAGTAGGTCACAGCTAGTGCCCATGGATGCACTATGGCCACCACAAATTCCTGCTAAGCAACTCTTCTAAAGTCAAACCAAAAAGTGTGTGTGTGTGTGTGTGTGTGTGTGTGTGTGTGTGTGTGTGTGTGTGTGTTTTAAATCACTTTATTTAAATCACTTGCCTCTTTCTTGGAAATGGGGAGGGTTTTCCAATTTTCCTGGTTTGGATTGCCTTTCTCTCATCTGCCAAAAACATGTATTAAAAATTCTAAATGTACACCTACAAAAATGTTTCTTCTTTAAAAATCCTTCACTACATATTCTGCAATGTGCAATTAATATATCTTTGTTACAAGAGAAACAAGATCATTTAAAGATTGCTCCTATTCTCAGCTGTCTGTAACCAAAGCCTTCTGCCCTCCAGCTTTTATCCTAGAAGCCAAGTCTTCTCCTAATATAGGTTAGAGCCTGGACAACACATAAAAAAGCTTGCTCTTTGTAGGTTTCAAGTGTATTCCAGCTTTCATAGCCACAAGTTAGCCTTCAAGTGAACATAAAGTAACTATAAAAAATTTCTATAGCCTCATGTCACTTCTTTTTGCTACACTAAATTTTTTAAGAGCTGGACTCTCTTTAAAAAAAAAAGATTGACTGCTAATTATATAAATACTGCCCATGATTATGGCATAGCAATACTTTTATTATTTATTTCCTGAGCAAATTTTTTCCATGTATTGGGTAACTTCCTGCCCCACTCCATGGGACAGTCATACAATCAATAACTTTTGTTCCTACAGCCCAATCTTCACTCCATTTTCTGAGACATACAGTAGAATTATCTCCCCACAATTATCACCCACTGGGCAAGACATATTGTCAAGAAAGGAGTCTTTCAAATATTGTAAGAATGTTTTCCTTCAGAAAAGAGGTTCTCCTTTTATTTCCACAGTATATGAAAACCAGTGGATTGCTTCCAGACTAGTAGGATTTGATTGACCTAGACCCCATGAAGGGTCATCAATGATAACCATGGCCCAGATGATACAACATCTCTATTAGCTTCAAGGGTGACACAAATAGCCTCATAGACTACTACAAACAAGATTTAAGCATAATTCCAAATTTTCTCAGAATTCCCATAAATTTACTAGCACCCCAATCCGTAGAAATAATATGAAAAGCTATGCCCAAATTTCCCAAATATTGTTTACAAATGTTTGTTTATACTTAAAAGGATTGATAATAAATGTTATATCTTTCTTTAAAAAGGGAGTATATAATATAAAAATAATGAAGAGGGAGATTATTAAATCTGTTTTAATCCAAAAATAAAAGTTAATCTGAAAACACTTTATATTGGTATGGATTTTAGTTTATTGTTACAAATTTAAAATCAATTCTAATATTTTTATTTCTACTTTTTATGTTCCCCATTTAAAATTATAATATAAAATTAAATACAAATTAATACTCATCTGTGATAATTAAACTTATATTCAAATTAGTTAAGTATTCTAGGTATTCAAAGATATATTTCAGTTAGGTAAGTAATCTTCAAATACTTTAGATACCTATGAAATATCAAATTTAAAATGTTTTAGCAATGTATTCTATTCTGGAGTGTAGGACTTGTCTACTTCTGGCAGCACCAATTACTTCAAAGAAGATAATGGACAATGAAGCAACTTCCTATGGAATTTGCTTACAATATGGAAAAGGCTAGCCATTTGGGCAAGAAACTGCTCTTGTCTGGACTGTCTGACAGTATGCTATATAAACTGGACATGCAGAAACCAAAGGAATCTAACTACTGAAATTTGCCAAAAAGACAATATGGTCCTTCAGGTTCATGCTTTCCAGAGGAGATTGCCAGAAATTATACAGGACACAGGGAAAAGTACCTGGCAAACTTTTCCAGAAAGTGTCAAACAATCCTCTACATTACCTATTTCATGGGAAAAGGCTGCCAAAGACTCTAGGCATATGTACTAAAGATGGATACTCTAATCATAAAATAAACTTGGAATGACTGTCCAGGCAGCCAGATGTCTCATTTCCAGAATGTTGAAAGTTGCTTACAATACACTTTCTGTTTACTTAGGTAATAAATTCTTCAAGGGTCTTTGGTGGATTTGAAGACTAGATATTTATAATTATAGTTTTTCTTGGTCATAGTAAAAGGTAAATTAGATATGATAATTTAGACTCACAAAAATAGGACAGATAATAGAATATTTTCTTTAGTTTTGCTAATAAAAAGAGAGAAGATAATTGTAATTCCTGCTTAAAAACTGTTTTGATATATGTAGTTTCACTATTTTAAAATGAAAACTTTCCTTTTTGATTAAACAGAAATAAAGTGCTATTGGATGGTCTTTCTGTACACTATCAGAATGTGATGATACTAGGAGTTAATGAAGAAGATGGCCTATGGCAAAACAGAAGACAGCTAGGCTGGTAATCCAAGAGAGATAGAGGGAGGAGAAAGGTGGGATGATAGCACACAATGCCTGTTGCTAGGAGAACAAGATTTAATGGGACAGAGAATGCCAGGAAATCATGGGGCAATACATAGATTAATAGAAATAGGTTCATTAGAGATGTAGAAACTAGCTAATAACAGCCTGAGCCATAGATCAAACAGTATGTAATTAATATTATTTAATGAGCAAATATTTTATAAGTGGCTATATGATAGTGGTCAGGAGAGATTCATCTGGACTGTGGGGCTAGGTAGGACCAAAAAATTTTTATCTTCATAACATTCTGCTAATAATTTTGAATTTTCTGTTTTTATTTTTTCATAGTTTTATAGTCAAAAATTAAATTAGCAGAGTTTCAAAAATGTACACTTTTTAAATTTTATACTTACATGCAGGAGAATAAAGGTGGAGAATTTTACAGTTCTCTAGTTATAGATATTCCACTACTGTTGCAGAATTTTCTATCATTAATTGTTACCACGACATACACATGCATAGCAGAAGTCCACTTAACTTTTATCATTGCAAAAGCCTTATTATTCCTATTTTATACTGCTCTGACTAATATTTTTACTATCTACTACATAAATATCACAAACAAATATGTCTTCTTAGAAAAGTATCAAGTTTGATATACCTTGCTGAAGTTAATTATTTTTAATTATTTAATTAATTTTTTGTTGTTTTTAAATTTTTTCTTTTTCTTTTCTTTTCTTTCTTTTTCTTTTTCTTTTGTATTATGTAGAAAGTCTCATTTTTTTATAAACATACCAATTATATTTATTCATGTTAGGCATCTGAAAAGATACTTAATACATTTAAAAGTTTATCCAGATAAGTGGGTGAAGAAAATCAATAATTTTTTTATATTTCATATCCTACTTTATTGAGTATAATTGATGCTCACAATAACACCTTCTATACAGTAATATTTCACTTGTTAAATTTTTACTAATATGACTTTTTAATTTGTTTCAGATGGCAAATAAATAAAATGCAAAGAAAACTACTGAATCTAATCTTCAGTTTTATATTAACCAAACCTCATTTAAATGTTTGAAACCTTAAAAATCTAAAGTACCATATTCACCAGTTTGCATTAGCACATGCAGGTCAAGGATTGATACTGGGTGCTTCTGTCTATTGAGATCCACCTTATATTTTCTCTTACTGGATATGGAGATATTTAAAGTAAACCACACAGACTGATCCCTAATTCCCATTGATTCTCCTGTCCACATATCTTTAGGTCTCTGATTAGAGACAAAAGTTCCATAGCAAATTTTTTTCTGTAGGCACTGAGGATCAGACTGAATTTTCATTTTTGTGTGGCAAGTGCTTTGATGACTGATCTTTGCTCCAGTCTGTGAAACTATTAATATTCTAGACCTGCCAATTTCATGTGCATCATATAAAGGAGATATTTCAATACTTTTATTAATCTTTATATTTATAAATTTATAAATATATTTTTAAAATTCATGTCAACAATTCAATAACCTGCTTATAGAATTAAACATGACAGTATATTAATGAACAATTCTAAACTTTATACTATTACTTTGCATAAAGCTATAAACTCCAAATTTAGAAAGATATAAATTTCCTTAGATGTACAGAGATTAACAGAGAAAGGTAAATTAACAACATAGCTAAAGGACTAACTAAGCAGATAAATATTTAGCTATATATAGGGACAGCTAAGTAATGAAATAGTAAAATAAGCTCTTATGTAAAATTTTCAGTTCTACTCCAGTAACTGTATAAGGCACCATCTCATGGCAAAATACTGAATCATTTCTTGAGGCATTTTGTTTTTATTTATTTTAGTTTTAAATCTATATTACCTGTTATACACAATGGTAATCTGTGTTTGGATAATATTACACTGCACAAATAAAGGAAGAGATGATTATAATTTTGATGTTCTAGTTTTCATTATTTTGCTATTATAAAAACAATATAAAAGAGCAAAATGAAGTTGAAATATTTGTTGCATTTATAGGGAAACCAGGGTGAGAACTCAAGGAACTTTAAGCACAAATTATTGATTCATAGTGCTTATTGGTTTAGTTTCAGAGTTGAACTCAGCTAATTTTTGTACAAAACAATGTTACACCTGCCTAGATATAAGAAAATCCCATATGAGATGGAGAATCTTTATTTATTAGCATCCAATTAAATGACCCATATACATGCCTACAGGGTAATCATTGAGAAACAATAACTCAGTTGATTTCTTCCTAAAGATATGTTAAGCAAACAATGAAGATGACTCTTAATAAGTCTATGCATTGTCAATTTTACACTGTTAAATTATTATCTTCCCTTCATTCTATGAATTCCTGTTAATATCACTATTTATAACATAGTTGATTTTAATAACCTCATAGGCTTCAATCTTTCATCACTTTAAAAGTCCAACTTCACTTACAGTGGAATCTTGTCAATAAATTGTTAGGTAAATATTGAAAGGCCAAAATGTTGGCTGAAGGTAAAGCTACACCTTCCCTACTTCTCCTGAGATCCAATATGCCCAACCTCATCCCTAGTTCTGTAGCAGAAAACCAACTGTAGTCTCCCTTTTCTCTCTTAATCAATCTCCAATGGATCACAGTGCCTTTTCTTCCACCTCACCCAATTATTCCACTCTCCAAGACCAGCAGACATTCCATGTGAACACACTTGCTGAGCACTCCAGAAAATCAGACAACACATTCATCACACTATAGAAAAATACAGAGAGAAAACACAGCTGAATGAACAAAACATGTGAAGCACCTAGACCTATAATTATATACAAACCAGATACCTAGAGGATAGCACAAAAATACAATCAATAAAAGTCAGGCTATTCTAACAAAGCAGGCTCTAAATATTCTAACATAGATGATGCCAATGACTTTTTTAATCTAATTGCTACTTCTGGAGAGGGAAGAGACTTGGAATTAAATGTGTGCTATATTTCTGGATATACTTCCTAACATATTTCCCGAGAACTGAGAACTTAATTCTTTATATTTCACAGAAAACAAGTTTCAACTGAGCCAATCCCTGAACTCTTCCTTAGACACCATAAAAGCTAAGATCTTTCTATATTTACACATACTTTCCAAAGATATGAAGACCATTATAAACTTTTGAGTGGCATGTAATTAACTTTCACTTTAGTGAAAATTTTCAGTGTCTATGTTTTTAATTTTAGTATGAATTATAAGTTATGAACTTTTTAAAATTCTTTTTGCAATTGAAACTATTATCTTGTTTAAATTGTCCTTGATCAATTATAGAAGTGAATATTTAACGAGATAGAAAATCATGTTATATGAGAAGTAGGGATAAAATCTGCAGTATAATTTTGTACTGTACAGTATAATACATCTGTAAACCACAAAATCTCTTATAATTTTATATAGTACATGTCTCAAAAGTGCCAGCATTAAAGATTTAGAGTATGTTGATAAACTGCCTTATTTGCCGTAAAAATAAACATGAAACTGATGTAGAGAAAACATGTATAGGAACAGCATTTAGGAGAAATAATGATAAACTTAATTGTTTAACCTCTTTCAAGGGGCTTATATATGACTGCACTATTCTTTTCTCAACTCCTACTGCTCCACTTCTTGTCTTTAGTGAACATTTTAGTATGATGCTTGAATTTAGAGAAAATCTCAACAGCTGTTAACATATTATTTGTGAAAGGTACCATTTCTCTTCTTTATTAATGAAAGAAGAGAGATACATTGAAGAGCCATCAGAAAACCTGACAGCTCAATGATTAGTTTTTCACTCAAGAGACGAAAATGTTGTTAATGACTCAAATGTGGACAACTGAGACATATATACACAAAAGGAGCAGATTCTGTCCCCAGTAGAGTAGGGAATATGATTAGCAAACTTCTTCCAAATAACAAGTCCATAAAGACTAGTGAAAACCAGGTATTCTACAGCAGATGTGTTGTTCATATGAGCTTTGATAATTTGTAAGTAAACTAGCAGTTGTGTAAGTGCACCATCACAATCATCAATTTAGACTATTTTCTTCTAATTCATGGGTTATATGTTTTTCAATCCTCTACATCTCATAAACAAGACTATTGCTTATATAATGCTTATACATTTTTACTATGATTTCATTAAATTTTCTTGCATATGGTAAGTAAAATATGTTTATATTATAAAATACTATATTGCTATCATATAGATATTTTTACACTTAAAATTTAAAGATTAAAATATTTATAATTATAATTGATATATAGTATATACAATTATCCATTGATTTAATAAAATATTATCTTAAAGCAACATAAGTATATATTTCTTTAAGGATTCCAATAAAATATTTTAAGAATTATTTTATATTTTTCTTCCATCTGTTTTCCATCCTGGTGCATGTTTTTATTTTAATTCTGTTTTTTGAGAGAGTCAGACTCTGCCACAGCAGTTCGGTGCTTCTCCATGACATGCTGATTTTAAGGTATACTATCTAATTTGTAGTTTGTCTCATTTATATTGTGTGATTGATGTTCACTGTATGATTTAAATGTAGATTTATTCTCAATGTCAAATTTTTATAATTCCATAAATGTTTTGTGATATTTAACTTTATTTTCTTTAAATATTTAGTTATTAACTAATAAATGTGTATTTTCTAATAAGGTATGTGCACGTAAGTGCATAAATTCAAGTAATTTTATATGTAAAATTTTATGTACAATAAAATGCCTTTTTTATTCATGCCTACAACATTAATAAAATATATTAATCATACATTTATGTATACATTCATATTTAATTCAATTTAAAAATTCTTGTTTCTTCTTTCATATATTACATCCCAACTACAGTTTCCCCTCCATCCTCCCTTCTTGATCCATCCTGCCCTGTTTTCCCCAATCTATCCATTCAGATCATCCTCCTTTTGATTTTAGAAAAGAGAAGGCTTCTCTAGGGAAATCAAACATCACATGTCAAGTTGCAATAAAACTAAGAATCTCCCCTAATTTTAAGGGTGGAAGAGGCAAGAGGCAGCCCATTTAAAAAATAAGTAAATAGAAAAGAGTCCTAAATGCAGACAAAAAAGTCAAATACAATTTACTTTTTTTGTTGAGAGGAATTCAACAAGAAGACCAAACTGTATAACCATAACATATATGCAGAGAGCCTAGGTCAGACCCATGCAGGCTCCGTGGTTAATGTTTCAGTCCCTGTGAACCCCTATGAGCATGGTTAGTTGATCTTGAGGGTTTTCTTGTGGTGTTATTGGCCTCTCTGCCTCCTAGATAATAAAATTTGAATGTCTTTAGGAATATTTTCATCTGGAGTCCAATTTTATGTGCAGAAGAACCATGAATTTAATCTTTAAATACAATTGCATTTAAGTTACAACTCTAATATCATAGATGCAAACCATATGTTGGCAGAAGTGATACTTTTCTGTTGTTATCTTTCTTCTCTTGTGTGCTTCCTGGATAATGCCATAAACGTAACTGAAACTTATTTCTATAACACTAGCTTATTTTCTTTTTCTCTCATAATCCATGTGTTCAGTGAAATTATCTTTTTAAGTACATAATTTAAAAACTCAGAAAAAAATCAAACTGGCCACCATTTAACCATATATATCATTGGTGATAATAATATTTTGCAAACTTTGACATCATGAATCTTTCTTGAACAAATTGTTTTCATAAAATTCATAGCTTTTCAAAAAAAGTGTAAATACATATGGATTGAACAGGTTATATATGTATTTAGGAGCATATGTATTTGTGCATAGATATACATATATGAATATAAATGACAACCAATGAAAATAGAAAAAAAGGCCATGGAATTGACTGCAAACAAGCATGAAGATATAGAAAAGTTTGAATGGAAGAAAAGTATAGGGAAAATAATCAAATTACCTTATAATATCATAATTATAGAAATATTTCAAAAATATTTATACAATTTTAAATGACCTATTTCTTGTTTCCCAGGATAGTAAAGTCAGATTTACTGTTCTTCTAAGGTCAATGATCTGGAACATAAACAAGAATGAAGATGCATTTCCAGATTTCATTTGTTTGGTTTGTGCTTATAAAGTGATAATTTTAACTTTGATACAATATCCATCAATATGGGACAGTATGCCAAGGTTACTCATATCCTGACTGGTAAATATGAGGTATCAAATTATTTCTTTGAAGATTCAAATGTTTCAAATACTTTCTTAAGTAGAGAACATACTTTTTGAATGGTACACTATTTGTAAAATACATAGTAATATATAATCATGTTACATAAAAACCAGAGGAATTTACATTACCTTAAAATTCAATACAAGAGTTTACTAAAGCAGTTATGTAGAAGAGAACAAGATTCATTTATGCAAAGTTACTTTTGTATAAACAGTACAAATGTAAACAGTAAAATGAAAGTGGTAAAAATGTAAATACTTTGGAAAGACTGAAATACAGAATTAATGAAGAATTAATGTACAGTGATGCCTTTTATAAATATTTTGCTTAGTGCACTGAGAGTTTTCATGAACATTTCTGTGGCCACAGTAGCAATATTTTTCTTCCTCAGCATTCACTCTTTCTTTTCTGTCATTTAGGAACATATAGAAGTCCTCTATCACATACAACTCTACTTTAGCTTTTGAACATTATTTTCTTAGAACATTCTCTTTTTTATAGGCCCACATAACTCATTAAATCATTTGATCATGTTATACTCATAGTTGCTCTTCACTGAACATTTCACATATAGCAGATTAAGTGATGATTCCTAGTGTTATTTAAGTCTGAATCTCTAGGATCCATTCATACTTCCTATTTTTAGAAAACAGTTTGTCCACATGTAACTCAGAGTAAGACCATGAGAGATAAACATTATTTTGAATTATGGGAATAGGAACTATATGTAATTCAATTGTTCTTTCAACTGAAAAAGTCATGCAATGTGACAAAAAACAAAAGTACTGCATTGCTGTCTTAGGAAAAAAAGGGTCAAGTACTATAGACAGAAGATCAATAGACTCAATAAGTGCCGTTGAATGACAAAATGCTTCTTCTTTACAATTTCTAGTAGAAGTGTGACCCCCCCCACACACCCATGTTGATTCCAAGTGGAAATTCAGATAGTGTCATACTTCTGACTTCCCAACTGCATGGGAATGAATCAGTCGTTTTAAGACACCTATTTTTTCAGTAAATTGCTGGAGTAAATGCTTTAAAAATAGGAAATTAATGCCATATATATTATGGCAAAGATTTTTTTCTATTCTCTCTCATACTTTACTTTTATATGCTAGTTATCATAGTTGCTTATATCAAAAATATTTATTTTTCTAACAGGATGTCATCTGCTTGAAAATATCAACTTGCTGATTTAAGTGCTTTGTCACTTCAAAAGAAACATATAGTTTAATAATAGTAAGTGATAAACATATGTTACCTGTGTTAGAAATACATGCACAATTTAATTCTCTGATATTTAACTTAACTATCATTGAGATGTACATAAATTATTTCTAAAGAAATTATGTAAAGTTGTACTTCATTATTTTGTAAAGAAAATATATTGTCAATTGCAGATTTTATTGTTACTCATTATTTCTGCTTTAAAATAAATGATCTGTATTATTTTATTATTTTTATACTGATAACAATAGTAACAGAATGCAAAAAGTGAAGGCAAGAATTGTCATATAAAAGAAGGCTTGTGATACTTAATCATTCTTAAAGAACAAATGAAAATGTGTATTTATCTCTGTGTCCTCCCTTAAATTCTCTGTACAAGATGGCATTGATCTCATGTATCTGAGATCCAGGCAGAAGGTAATGGTATATTAGAGGTGAGAAGTAGAAAAGTAGGATAGTATTTAATAAAATAGGTGTGGTTTTTGGTTGTTGTTGTTGTTTTGATTTTTCTTCTTTTTTTTTGATAACTGGAAGTGAAATACTTTCAAATGGCTATCCACAGGATGTTGAAATTTCTTTTGTCACAAGGCTGTAGTAAGTTTGCATTCCACCTAAACAGAAAACTAATAGCTACTATTAGAGAATCAGAGGTTGTTGTGTACTACCCTCTAAATTTAATACTCAGTTTTACTGAGAGCTGTGTGATGTGAGAGGATTTTTTTATTTTGTTTTTGTTGTTGTTTTTCCTTTATTGTGCTATTAGATTGATAACAGAAAATACAGTAATGTAAATAACAAACATTTGATTCCCAGTGTATAGACTTATAGCATACATATGGACTATTGAGGAGGTTTTATCTTTTCTTCATCTACACAGGAAAACCTTTCAGAGTCTCACATCATGATGACTGGCAGATCCTGGAGAAAATACTTTTTTATTCATTATTTATTTAAGTCTCATGATATTATTTTGTAACAAGGTGCTATAGTCTAATGAAAGCATGGCTGTGTGGAATCATACAGTTGTTAAGGAATTCATACTGGTTGGCCTAACAGAAAATCCTTATTGGGCGATTCCTCTCTTTTTGCTTTTTAGTCTAATTTATCTTGTCACTCTTGTGGGTAACTGGGGCATGATTATCTTGATCTGGCTGAATGCCCAACTTCATACACCAATGTACTTTTTCCTTAGCAACCTCTCTTTCTGTGACATCTGCTACTCTACTGTCTTTGCTCCTAAGATGCTGGTCAATTTTCTCTCAGAAAAGAAGTCTAGTACATTCTTTGGTTGTGTTCTGCAGAGTTTCTTTTTTGCAGTTTATGTAACCACAGAAGGCATTCTACTGTCTATGATGGCTTATGATCGGTATGTGGCCATTACAAACCCCTTAATGTATACAGTTATTATGACTCACAGCATCTGCACTCAGATGGTTCTTGCATGTTACATGGGTGGCCTCATTAATTCCTTGACTCACACAATAGGTCTACTCAGACTAGAATTCTGTGGTCCAAACATTGTGAATCATTTCTTCTGTGACATTCCTCCACTTTTGAAGCTTTCCTGCTCTGATGCACACATCAATGAGATGCTGCTTTTGGTCTTCTCTGGAGTGATTGCTATTTTCACTTTTATCATTATCATGGTGTCCTATAGCCACATTATCATTGCCATTTTGAGAATTCGCTCAATGGAGGGGAGGCGCAAAGCCTTCTCTACTTGTGCCTCACACCTGACAGCTGTGACATTATTTTATGGTTCTGTGGCTTTTAGCTATATCCAGCCAAGCTCTCAGTATTCCATGGAACAGGAAAAAATCTCTGCTGTGTTCTACACCTTGATCATTCCCATGCTAAACCCTCTGATTTACAGTTTGAGGAACAAGGATGTGAAAGAAGCAGCAAAGAGATCAATTTTTATGATGAGGAGCATCTCTTAAACTTGTCCTTTCTCTGACTCTGTAAACTTGATGGGAATGTTCAAACTGACTTTAGGGCAAATTATTAATCTTTTATATTAGTCAAATATAATTTTACACTAATATCCTTTAGTAATTTTTATTTATAAAATGCTATATTGTCTCAGAAAACACTCAAAAATTACTCTAATGCAAGACTTCATTAATTCTTTCATATGGATTTACAAATTCTCCATGAAAGCAGAACTAATTATATCTTATTTTCTATTTAATTTTAGTAGTATTCTAAATGGTTGAATAAAAATGTAACTGGTGTAGCTGAGCACTTGGCCTAAAGCCAAGAGTTCATTTGAAGAGAAGAACGACTAGAGAAGCAAGGAGAGGGTCAAGAGCACAATGGAGCAAACCACAGGGACAGCTGACCTGAGCTAATAGGAGGAGCTCACTGACTCTGGACTGACCACTGTAGAGCCTGCATGGGTACAAAGAGGCTCTCTGAATGAGGGTGACAGTTGCTCTAATCAAGAACTTAGTGGGTCCCCTGGCTATAGGACCAGGAAATATCCTGGTTCTATGAACTGGCTTTTTGGAGCCCAATCCCTGTGGTGAAATGCCTTGTTCAGTCTTGATAATAGAAAAATGAATGGGCCCTACCTCAACTTGGTTTGTTAGCCTGTGTTGATTACACAAGAGAGGCCTTATTATTTTAGGAGTGTATGAAGAGTGGGATTGGAGGTAGTTGGGGAAGTAGAAAGGGAGCAGGACAAGGAAAGGAAAGAGAGGGGGAACAGTGGAGGATATGTAAGAAAAATTATTAATAATTTAGAAATATTTTTTAAATAAGGCTAAAAACTTAAAGTTTTAAATAAACCAAATTCCATAAAATACCTGTATTGTGACAATTTGTGTGGCTTACAAACTTAACTGAAGACTTCCAACTAAAATTCTAAGATAAATAAGGCAAAAATAGGCCTCATCAGCATAAGAAAATATGAGTTTAGCTGTGGAATGTGGTTTTTATATAAAATTGAATTTATGCAAATCACTGTCTAAGTGGTCATGAACCTGAGGCTAGATAATCTGGTGTCCTGGTGTGGAAACAATACTTGTGATCTTCTGTGAGATGGTAGCAGAACATGCCCCAGAATGGCACTCTGCTATACCTTAAATGAGCTCCCTGCTTGCCATCATCAGAGGTATGCCCTACTGCAGTAGAAGGGAACAG